>MDKI01207142.1:0-12161 GCA_005239505.1 Nicotiana paniculata | reverse complement strand
TTATTTTATAAAGTGCTCACTCCAATGTAACTTACTTTTTCCTTGTCCTCTCGCCTCTCCTTTACCTCCGGGGACCCTTGTGGATTATGACGTAGTGATAATTATGTGATTAACAGGAGGGAGAGGAAAAGCGAGTCTAAAGAAGGTTAGTGCAGACTGTACTAAAACTAAAGTTACATAAGTATTTTTTGGTCATAATGAAAAAAATAATATTTCAACAAAGTATATATTTACAACTGCTGGTTTATGTGGACTCTCGAACTAGGCGTCAAAGCTAAGTACTACCCATCTAATTACATTAGAAGCAAAATTGAAATTTTGTACTTAGGAAGGGAAAAAAATTCAAACTATCTACTACTAGTTGTAATGAATGTGCTTCTAAGTTATAAGCTAAGGATAAAAGTACTGTAAAAGTCAGTGCATTAAGCGAGGAAAGTACCCAACACATGATTAATTTTGTTATGTTAATTATAAATTCAATTTCACATAAATGTTTTCTGATATGTAAGTATTACTAAATTTATAATGTTCAACGAAATTGAGAACTTGTAATTTATTGCTCTTTAAACAGGAATCACTGACACTAAATATGCATCCTTGCACACGTAGGGAAGAACTAAATTTAGAACTAGACAATTCCATGGAGTTTTAAGTGAAATGGACAATTTTGGGTACAATTAAGTATGGGAACATCTATCACAACCAGAAAGAGTATCTAACTAGATTTAATATTTTATGTTTATTAATAAAGAAATTTAAAGAATTGGAACTAGAAATTATTCTCAAACTAATTGATTCAGTTTTACATAAACTAAATATTAGGAGAAATATAAGATCAATTGACATCCTTCATTCTCCATTTCTTTAGCTTGAGCTTCATTATCTAACAAATTTTGAACCATGCGCTACTAACCAATAAATTTTGTTTGGACGGAAAAGTTGATTATATATTTTATATTTTTTCTTTTCTTATGAGGGTTTTTTTTTGTCTCGTTTTAATATAAACCAGTAAATTAATAGGGTAGACACATGATATATTCTTCATCTTATGTTGTGAGAAATGTAAATATGTTTGAACCCCATTGATTAACCTCTTGAATCTTTACCTGTGGCCATTTTGTATCTATCGGCATGTTTTCTGGCCTATATTTTTTTCCCTCTATGAGTCCCCACAGCATAATCCTCGGTGTTTGTTTTAAAGGCAAAAAGTGCTGGCATTATTCAGCATGTTTAATGGTTCAGGTTTAGTTCCTTTTTCCCTTTCCTATCTCTCAACCTAAGTTTCAATATAAAGTGTTGAATAAATTCTTTCTTTAGGAATCAAGAACTAAGATAAAGGGTGGGGGTTTGGTCCCCTAGTAAAGATACACATCATTGATTTGGGCAGATATATCATCTAAATTCTTAAGTTGATTAGTTGTTTTTGGCTATTTCACGTGATATACTGTTGAAAAGAAACTATGCCATTTTCTTACCAGGCAATTATCTAACTTATTGGAACCTCACGTTACACCTATACTAAAGTCTTAGAATTCATTGTTAAAGTGGTGGATGTACATGAATCCTTCCTTTTATTTTACTCATATCTTGTATTATCATTGTTCATATTTTGTAGCTCCTATTTTTTTTGTTAAACCTACTCCTATTCCTAATTAAGAGTTGTTTTTTTGGATATTATATTTTAGTTAATTAATAATAATTTTATCATCACTTAATTATAAAATCACAATATTTAACAAAGCAATATCTATTTTAAGATGTCTAGTAATAAACGTTTATCTTTTACCTGATATAAAGCTTATTTACCTATTCATAAAAAAGTACTTATTTTATTTTTTTTATAATAAATTGATATTTTGAAACCAAAAAAAACTAATTATGTAAATATACTTGCACTATAATATATTTTTACAAGCAAACAGATATTGCCAACTAGTTTTTAACAACATAATGGTGTCCAAACTCAACCCTAAAAGGTCAGATTTAACCTTGTACTTTAATAAATTAGCTATGTTTATCCCATTCAGTCCAATAATATTCTTACCGTTAACAAAGTAGATATAATCACCCTTATCCCTAACAGATCTCCACCATGACAATGAGACCCCTCACTTGAACTGCCAACTAGGCAAATTATTAATCCAAATTTTCTTTGACCTAGTTCAGTCAGTCGTATCATTTTTTTCTTCTTTTTAATTTTTAGCTCCACGTCTCGATTTAATCCGAACCAAATCGGTCCAAATGCTCTCAAAACTAAGAAACAAGTTCTTCTATTCAATACAAGTATACTTAACAACACACAGTTGAATTCAAACATAAAAATTTGAGTTCTATTCAACCCCACTTTGAAACGTCAAAGCTGCTCAATAAGAGTGGTTCAATTTTTTGCTCAAATTCATTTCCCAACAGATCGGATTCAAACCATAAAAGGAACCTCCAAATCTTCTATGAAGCTCATATTTCAAAATTGACATAGTGAAAATGCCGAAGAACTCAATGTTAAGTGTTTACCTCGAAAATGGTTTTAACAATTATATTTCATTTGTGGTTCTAAAAATATGTGATCTACTCTAACACTAGTTGATTATTGAGAAGTGATAAGTGCAAGTAATAAAAATGAGATGAGCAAACCGAAGTTATCACAAGGCTGGGCCTCGAGCTGGCTGGAACAGGGGAGCCTCGAGCTCTAGCTAGGGTGGTAAGTAATGAGAAATCATCAAAGATATAGCGATATTGGGGGTCTCGGGGATAGAATTTAGCGGCTAATGATGAGAAATAATGAAGAATAATAAATGAAGATAATAAATGAAGATAAAAAATGAAGAACACTAAGTAAGAAGAAATAAATATTAGAGATAATGTTGAACAAAGAGAGCAGAGAATGTTCTATTATATTGAATGTATCATATGTGTTACAAAATGATTGGGGTCCCCTTTATATAGGAGGGGGAATTCCAACATAGTACATGTCTAATTATGACAAGGAAATGCTATTGGTACAACTGTATAATGGCTCAGTACAGACTTGTACTATTTTTGCACACCTTGTCAGCTCTGACCACGTGCGCTTGGGAATTTCCCGCCTTTCCATGGCGGTTTTCGATTTTTATCCTGCCTCGAGGTATGCTGGGATGATCCTTCGATATAATTTCTCGAGGGATTCACCTCGGGGTCGACCCTCAAATTCTGCTCCGATCCCATCGAGACTGGCCTTGGGACGCCATAGAAGCCTTAAAATCCGCCTTCCCTGATTTTGACCGTATACAGATAGTCCCCGCATTTCTTGGAATGATATAACAAGGAACGATTTGAATTCTTCAATGCCTCCATTATTATGTCAGTTATGCCATGTAAGCGATTGATGTGACAAAAGGGATGTTCAAAAGTCATATTCGCACGTCTCTTGAAAATCCTCGAATTAGTTATGGCGGTTGGCTGTCTTTTGGCATTCCCCGACGCGCACATATGGCTCCTATAAATACTCCATCCTTCGCCCCTTACTTTTCAACATATCTTCATACCTTCAAAAATATCTTCTTACTTCTTTCTACTGTTCATCTCCTAATCAATTTTTCTCTTTTCTTTTGAAATCTTTCAGCAAAAATGGCGAAGACCTCAAAAATCGTTCCCCAAGATGATAAAGCTTCTTCATCTTCACGGTCATCTAAGAGCAAGGCAATAGTACCTCCTCATTTTGAGGAGTGCATCCCCGGACCCTGTGAAACGTCCTTCGATTTCAAGGTTGATAAGCCGTCTTCGAAAACGGGGCGGTGTGAACCCATGTCCCGATACATTATCCTGATAACCGACACCGGGAAGGTGAAGGTTGATTGCCGCTGGGGAGAGGCGGTACAAGTGGAGATTCCTTCTCGTGAGGAAGATATAACCACACATAAAGCCGGTTTCCTTAGTGTATATACATATCCTTTTACTCTAGGTCCGGTGGAACCGTCTTTGCCATCGATAGACCCGGTGATCCTCGATTTCTGCAGGCAATATCGGGTGACTTTCGGCTAGATCTATCTGTCATTCTGGCGCATTGTTTACATGATAAGGTAATTTACAAACATGATCGAAGGGATTCCTTTTACCCTCGATCATTTGATTAGAATGTACATCCCTCGACTGTATCGAGGCCGCTTGATTAAGCTTCAACGTGGGGCCTCGAATGTACTCTTTGCTTGTATCGATGAAGACAAAGATAAAGGCTGGATGAGCCGCTTTGTCTGAGTTAGGACCTCGGATCTAATCACCGATGAAAGGATGCCATTCCCCGAGGAATGGAATATAAATCGTAAGTGAATATGTTAATTAAGTATTTTCTCTTTCCTATGGACCATCTTCCCCTCGAACTAACTTCCTTTGATGATGCAGCTGTCGTGTGGTACCCCGACGCGGTTAAGGATCTATCGGGCTGGGTTTGCCAGCTTGATTCGACCTGCCCGTATGCTAAGCGCGTGTGGAGAAATCTGGACAAGGCCCGAAGGGAAGCTAAAAACCATTGTGAGGTTTTAATCCGTTCGTACTTGGGATCCTTAAAAGATATATCCCTCGAATGTACTCTTATTTCTTGTGTTTATGCTCTGTGCTTGTGCAGTCCTAGGAGAGGCCTCTTTGATGAGAGAACCACCACTCGGGGAAGCAGATACCCCAAAACCCAACAAGGAGAAGAAGAGAAAGAGTAAATCGCCGGCCGAGCCCTCGAAGCCGAAGAAGGCTAAAGTGCAAAAGCCTAAGGTCAACTCAGCGGCCATGACTCCGGAAGTGGAAGAGGGACTTCTAGTTGAGGGCGAAGAGAAAGATGACTCCCCACTAGTATTTGGGGGAAGAGGAAGCGTGACTTCTTCGGAGCTTGCTGAGCTGACGGTTGTTGAACCGAAGTCTTCAGAACCAGAAATTGTTGATGTTGCCCTACCTCGAGCTGAAGAGATTCTCGAGGGTGAGTCAGACAGATTCCCTGAGCCGGTTGATGACCAAAACATTTCCCGAGCCGGGGGGAACTCGGTAGATGAGCTCGGGGAGCCCAGTTCTGAAGCTCCCCGAAGACAAAAGGAGGCCCCGACTGATACAGCCGGGGTTATTGATATAGGTGATTATCCGCCGGGTCCTACATTCTCTCCTAGGGAGGTATGGGATGCCCGCAACATGAAGACTCCCGTCGTGGGGGTGTCCCTCGGGGATATGATGTGTTTGAAGGGTACTTTACTGGGGTTGAAGAAATACCCTATCTTGATGCTTCACTCATTTTCGAGGAAGCCGATAAGCTCTGAAAACAGGTAATCTTTCAACGATTGTGCTTTGAGCTTCGATCCTCATTTTTTTGATTTCCTTCTTTTATGATTTTAGGACATAATGCTTTATAATCAGGCCTTTGCTAAGTCTCTAGCTGAGTTGACCTATTATGAGGAAGAGTGTAGGAAGCTCTCATCGGAGGCGGACGAGCTCAGAGCTCTCTTCGCCAAAAAGGAGGAAGAACTGCATGAGCTTCGAGCTCGCTTGGAAATGGTATCTCGAGAACGGGCCAATCTTGTCGATCAGGTAATATAACCTTCGCATGTTTCTATTTTTGTGCTTGTCCGATTTCGGCATTCAACACCGTTGGATTGACTTTTTTAGCTTAAGGAGAAATATGCCCTGATGCGGGAGGGGCTTAGAGCCAGGGATACTGAGATCCTTGGACTCAAGCAATGTGTGGATGAGGCAGCCTCTGAGAGAGATGTCTTCAAGAGAAGTTGACTTTGGCTAAGCATCATCTTCGGGATGCAAGGACAGAATGCTGTAAGTATAGGGATCTTCATGTTGAATCGGCCACCGCGCTATCTGCAGCTAAGTTCGAAGCCGATGCGCTCATATCGTTGTACCGAGAAGATGTTGATGTTGCAAATGCTCGAGCCAAGAAGGTACGAGGAGGCCGACCTTGAGCTGACCCGAGTCCTCGAACATGCTCAATTAAAATCTCGAGGAGAGGCTCTTGAGGAGGCACAAGCAGGGGCCTTCAATCTTTTGGTCGAAATCGGAAGGGTGAGGGCCCTAGAAGAGGAGTCGGAAGCTCTGCTTTCTCTCGATGATGGTTCAGCCAGTGGTTCGGCCAGCGACTTGGAGGATGATGAAGATGAATATGAAGGTGAATTCCCCGAGGGGAGGAAGACGTTGACGTTCGGGGGGCCGAGAGCCAAGCCGTTGAAGGCACAACTTCTGAGGGAGCTCCGTCCGGCCAAGTGACCCCGACGGTAGATTAGGTTTTTATTTGTTCCTTTTTTGTGTAAGGGCTCCAGGCGCGAGCCTTGTGAATATGCCTTTGTGAACCTTTATTATATATAAAAGGATCTTCGCTTTTCGTCATTTCTTGTCTTCCCTTTGCCTTTTTGGAATAAATTTTGACGCTTGTTGATAACCAATTCGATGTGTTGGGCTTATAATATAAAACCCTTAGGTTTTCGTGCTAGATGAGTAATCCATAATACTTGACTGTTTAGGCTATTTTTAATTCGACCATTAGGCTCTTTACACATCAACCCGTAGGCTTTTTGGGTTGTCCCTTAGGTTCTTTAGGCTGGCCCTTAGGCTCTTATGCATTGTTCCTTAGGCTCTTTGGGCTAGCCCTTATGCTCTTACACATTGGCCCTTAGGCTCTTTAGGCTGGCCCTTAGGATCTTATGCATTGACCCTTAGGCTCTTTTTAGATTGGGTCGACGCGATCTCTAATATGGCTATAGTTTTCTCTCATTTTGGTTAAAGACATTTGAAGTTTTTGTGTTCGGCTGACTCTTCGATGGCTCAAACAAGAACCTCGATTATGAGTCGATATGTGACGACACTTGAGTACCTCAGGAGGTTTACTCAGAGGCTGATTTTAAGAAGCCTTTTCATTGAAAGATGATTGTTTCGAAGCCTTTTCATTATTTGGAGCTGATATTATCGAAGCTCCTTTGCTTATGCCGAGGTTAGCCTGATTAATCGGTTCTTTTCGAAGTATTTTCAAATTAATTGAAGGCCTTTAGTTTTGTGGCAGCAATCGGACGTCTCCGAGCCGCGTTAATTCGGCCGTAGCCTTTTAATATGACTGGGTCTTTGTGTTTGATCGTAGCCTTTAGTCCCCGGGTGAGATGACCTCGGATTCTATATTCGAGGGTATGCCTTTTTAGGGGTCTTACAAGTTCGAATATATAGCCTCAGGCTTATATCGGGGTATGCCTTTTTTCTATGGTCTTATGATTTTGAGTATGCCTTGCTGAGGTCTTATAAATTTGATGTCACCTCATGGAGGGCTTACTAGCTCGAAGTTGCCTCGTTGAGGTCTTATAATTTTGATGTTGCCTCATGGAGGGCTTACTAGCTCGAAGTTGCCTCGTTGAGGTCTTATAATTTTGATGTTGCCTCATGGAGGGCTTACTAGCTCGAAGTTGCCTCGTTGAGGTCTTATAATTTTGATGTTGCCTCATGGAGGGCTTACTAGCTCGAAGTTGCCTCGTTGAGGTCTTATAATTTTGATGTTGCCTCATGGAGGGCTTACTAGCTCGAAGTTGCCTCGTTGAGGTCTTATAATTTTGATGTTGCCTCATGGAGGGCTTACTAGCTCGAAGTTGCCTCGTTGAGGTCTTATAATTTTGATGTTGCCTCATGGAGGGCTTACTAGCTCGAAGTTGCCTCGTTGAGGTCTTATAATTTTGATGTTGCCTCATGGAGGGCTTACTAGCTCGAAGTTGCCTCGTTGAGGTCTTATAATTTTGATGTTGCCTCATGGAGGGCTTACTAGCTCGAAGTTGCCTCGTTGAGGTCTTATAATTTTGATGTTGCCTCATGGAGGGCTTACTAGCTCGAAGTTGCCTCGTTGAAGTCTTATAATTTTGATGTTGCCTCATGGAGGGCTTATGAATTTGATGTTGCCTCATTGAGGTCTTATACATTTGGGCATGCCTTGTCGAGGTCTTACAGATTCGATGCTGCCTCATTGAGGTCTTACGATCTCGAAGTTGCCTTGTTGAGGTCATATAATTTTGATGTTGCCTCATGGAGGGCTTATAAATTTGATGTTGCCTTATTGAGGTCTTATACATTTGGGCAAGCCTTGTCAAGGTCTTACAGATTTGATGCTGCCTCCCTGAGGCCTTACGAGCTCAAAGTTGCCTCATCGAGGTCTTACTATTTCGAGTTTTTTATGGCTCAATGAGCTGACTGTCGATGACAGTCCCCGAGTGCTCGAGGATTTCTGGCCCCTAAGCCGTTTTGCGTGAAAACAGTAAACTTCTTTAAGGCACAAAGTGTTTTGACAAGCAGAGAGGCTTCTTTGATTACTTGATATATGTGTACATGCTTTTGCCTTCATAGGCTCGATTGTTCAACATGGACACGGTTCATTTGCCCGTTTGGCCCAATACAATGTTTTCCTATCGAGCTCTTCTTAGACGTAACTTGATTCTTTTGAAAAGATAACATCCGAGGGTGATGACCCTAGTATTCGAGGCTGATTGAGAAGAATCCTTGAATACTTGTTGAGTTCTCCTTAGGTAACATATAGATGTTGCCTCGTTAAAAACATCGCCGGTAAAACCCATTTGGGATAAAACCGGTTGAAGGGAAAAAGAGTGCAATGCAAGCTTTAAAACCCAAGGTCTTCGAATCGAAGGATGCTTCGACATCCCCCATCGAACACCATTAAGAAATTAGTATGAAACATAAAGTGAAAAGGGAGAAGGTTATACCTTAGCAATAATAGCGCTTGAGCATCGATATGTTCCAGGTTCTTGGTAGTTGCTCGCCTTCCATGGTGCCAACTTGGTAGGATCATTTGCCTACTACTCCGAGGACGCGGTACGGTCCTTACCAGCTCGAGCCTAGCTTCCCTTCATTTGGGTTTCGAGTGCTGGGGGTGACTTTCCTTAGTACTAAGTCCCCGACTCCGTAATGTCGGAGGTTTTTTCTCTTGTTAGTATCTTTTGATCCTTTGTTTTTTGGCGGACATTCGAACCAGTGAAGCCTCTCGCTTTTCATCTAATAGTTCGAGGGCTGTAGTCATGGCCTCGTTGTTTGAGTCCTCGGTGGCATGTCAAAATTTAGCGCTTGGTTCCCCAACCTCGACCGGTATCAAAGCCTGGACCCATATACCAAAGAGAACGGTGTCTTTCCTGTGCTTGTCTTCGAAGTTGTTCGATATGCCCATAGTACTTCGGGCAACACCTCTCTCCATTTTCCCTTTGCATTCTCTAACCTTTTTTCAAGTTTTGAATGATGGTCTTGTTCATGGACTCGGCCTGTCCATTTGCGCATGGGTTGTAGGGAGTTGATAGGATCCTTTTGATTTTATGATCTTCGAGGAACTTCATCACCTTACTGCTGATAAACTGCTTCCCATTATCACATGTAATCTCGGAGGGGATCCCGAATCGGCATATGATGTGGTCCCAGATGAAGTGGATGACTTCTTTTCCTCTTATATTTTTGAAGGCCTGTGCTTCCACCCATTTCGAGAAGTAGTTAGTCATAAACAGAATAAATCTAGCTTTACATGGAGCCGTTGGTAGGGGACCGGCGATGTCCATCCCCCACTTCATGAACGGCCATGGTGATAAAACTGAATGTAGTTGTTCGCCGGGTTGGTGAATCATTGGTGCGAACTTTTGGCATTTATCACACCTTCGAACGAATTCCTTGGTGTCCTTATCCATGTTGTCCCAATAGTATCCCGCTCTGATCACCTTTCAAACTAAAGAATCGGCACCAGAATGATTTCCACAGGTGCCCTCGTGGATTTCCCGAAGCACATACTCGGTGTCCCCCGATCCTAAGCATACTTCTTGGGGTCCGTCGAAGTTCCTTCTATATAGAGGTCCATTCTCATAGAGTGCAAATCGATCTGCTTTGGTTCGAAGGGACCTCGATTCTTTTGGGTCCGTGGGCAGCTTTCCGCTTCTCAAATAATCGATGTACTTGTTCCTCCAACCCCATGTCAGACTTGTGGAGTTGATCTCGGTATGGCCTTATTCAATCACCGACTTGGATAGCTTCACAATAGCCCCGAGGAGTATGCCATCTTTTTTTATGGATGATCCCAGGTTTGCGAGCGCATCGACCTCGTTGTTTTGCTCTCGAGGTATGTGGACCAAAGTCCATTCTTTGAAGCGATGCAATGTGACTTGAAGTTTTTCTAAGTATCTTTGCATCCTGTCTTCTCAAACCTCGAAGCTCCCATTTATTTTGTTTACTACCAGAAGGGAATCACATTTTTCTTCGATGATTTCTGCTCCTAGGTCTTTGGCCAGCTCGAGACCTACAATCATAGCCTCATACTCGGCCTCGTTGTTAGTCAATTTTGCAGTTTTTATAGATTGTCTAATCATGTCGCCTGTAGATGGTTTCAGAACTATGCTGAGCCCGGACCTTTTCACATTCGAGGCACCGTCAGTGAATAGGGTCCATACCCCTGACGAGGTGCCCATTTTTAGTAAGAGTTCTTCTCTACCTCGGGCACAAGGGCGGGCGTAGAGTCAACCACAAAGTCCGCCAAAATTTGGGACTTGATAACTGTTAGGGGTTGATACTCGATGTCATACCCTCCGAGTTCAATGGCCCATTTGGCCCATTTGGCCAATCAGCCCGATAATTCAGGCTTATGCAAGATGTTTCGAAGAGGGTATGTTGTTAAAACACATATACGATGACATTTAAAATAAGGCTTCAATTTTTGAGATGCACCTATTAATGCGAGAGCTAATTTTTCTATGAGTGGATACATGGTTTCCGCATCTCCCAGGGTCCGACTTACGTAATAGACTGGGAATTGCGTACCTTGTTCTTCTCGAACCAACACACCACTTACTGCTACTTCGGATACTGCAAGATATAAGTACATCGTTTCATCCTCCTCCGGGGTGTCGAGCAAAGGCGGGCTTGAGAGATACCACTTTAATTCCTCTAAGGCGTGCCGGCACTCCGGAGTCCACTCGAAGCTGTTTTTCTTCTTGAGTAAGGAGAAAAAGTGATGGCTCTGATCTGATCACCTTGAGATGAATCGTCCTAAAGCCGCTATCCTAAGGATATTTTGGTAAACAAATATTATATTTATGCTTTTATAACACATTAATCTTAGGGCACGCACGTTGCGCCTATATTTTATCTCAATAAATATAAAACTTTGAAAAATTAAATAAATATTATATTAAAAATTTTGTTTAAGTTATAAAATCAATGTTAACAAAAGTGTAAGTTTCTTAAAATGATGAATGTTGATCCTAACTCAATAAAGTAAGAAACTCCACTTATAAGTCCTTAATCATCTCGTTCAAAAAAAATAAAATAAAAGACAATCTTTTTCTTTTTCTCACGACCAAAGCGCAATTGTTTTATTTCCTTAACAAATAAGAAATACAACAATAATTATTTTCAATAGATTAAAAATGCTATTTCAAACGTATTGGATTCAATTTTGACGTTTTGATTAATCTACTCTTTTTTTGTTTTGTAAGTGGCTTTCTTTTTCTGTCCAAGTACATAACTGTGCATCTGAATTACTGAAGTAAGAGCCTAAGATTGTCATGGAATTTCTTAATATTAATAGATTCTGAAAGGATATATTAATTATGAGCAAAACATGGAGTTTGCTTCAATCTTCATCTCCACTGATTCAACCCGCTTTGTTATCTCTTCGAGCTTCTTCATGATAGCGGGATCGGTCCCTGATTCATTTTCGTTTGTTCTTCTTGGCACCGATTCGGCCTTATGAACAACTTTCTGCGATGGCTCGGGCTCAACCCTGCTTGGTGCATGGTTTTGATTTTGTAGTTGTGCCATTGCAGCTTATTGATCTTGCAACATTTCGAATATCACTCGAAGGCTGATCCCACCTTCTTCACTGTCTTGTGAATTATGACCGGTTGATCGAATGTCTCTGCGGATGCTGTTCTCGGGGTCGACGACCAGGTTTGCATTAATGGCAACATGGGAACTGCCGTCTATTGGGTCTACGATCGGGACTCTATCGAGGTTAATTGGAGGTACTTCGTACCCCGGGGCGGTTACGTTAACGTTTTCGCTGTGAAAACCAAGGACATCTTCTATGTGTGTGGGTACTGCTTGAGAGTTGACATGCTGATCCTGGAATCAAAGATACTCACAAGAACATGTATAAAATAGTGTGTGTTACGAAAGTTAGTACCAATCAATCA
>MDKI01207845.1:0-36525 GCA_005239505.1 Nicotiana paniculata | reverse complement strand
GCTTGTCCCGGATCACTCCTTTTCGACTCTTGTACGTATTTTCCGACGTTTATGCTCTCATTTAGCTCAGCTTCCATTTTCAACTCACCTGCGCATTAAATAAACTCCATTAGGCATACATGACGTGTATTTTTATCATTAAAACACCTAAAATGTACGGTATATGATGCTAAAAATCATGAATTCTAGCCACGCATCACACACCTCCCTTATTAAGTGGTTGTTTAGATTTGCAGCGTTATCGGTAATG
Organism: Nicotiana paniculata; assembly: GCA_005239505.1. NCBI lineage: Eukaryota > Viridiplantae > Streptophyta > Magnoliopsida > Solanales > Solanaceae > Nicotiana > Nicotiana paniculata. Next base: position 36,275 of record MDKI01207845.1, on the reverse strand, counting down.
ATAGTTTTTGGAATACTGAAACGGAAGATAATGTTTGAATGCATGAAGTCCACCAGTGCTTTCTTAGTGACGGTTTTGAAAGTGACTGCTTCGACCCATTTTGTGAAGTAGTCGATGACAACCAAAATAAATCTGTGTCCGTTCGAAGATTTTGTCTCGATTGGCCCAATGACATCCATTCCCCAGGCAACGAAGGGCCAAGGTGCTGCCATGGGATGTATTTACGAGGGTGGTGCATGAATCAAGTCACCATGTATTTGACACTGATGGCACTTCCGGACAAAACTGAAACAATCCTTTTCCATGGTCATCTAGTAATATCCTGCTCGCAGGATTTTCTTTGCGAGGACGTACCCGTTCATGTGGGGACCGTATACTCCTGAATGTACTTCGTTCATAATCTTTTCAGCTTCTTTGGCATCCACGCACCTTAACAAATTTAGATCTGGAGTCCTTTTGTACAACACTTCTCCGCTCAAGAAGAAACTGTCGGCGAGTCTTCTGATGGTTCTCTTTTTATCCCCATTGGCCTGCTCCGGGTACTCTTTTATTTTCAAGAATCTTTTGATCGTGATACCATGGTTGGACATCGGGCTCTATTTCGACCGTGTTACAATAACCATGTCTTTCTTTGATTTGAATTTCCAATGTGTCAATGTGGACGTTGCCCAGATATGGCAGCATTGCAGCTAGGGTAGCCAGTGCATCAGCTAACTCATTGTGGCATTAAGGAATATATCTGAACTCGAAGGCTTTAAATCGTTTGCTAAGATCTTCCAAATGTTGTCTGTATGGAAGGAGCTTAACATCTCGAGTTTTCCACTCTCGCTGAGCTTGCTTGATGATCAAATCAGAATCTCCCATGATCAATAACTCTTCCACATCCATGTCAATGGCCATGTTCATGCCCATTATACAAGCTTCATATTCGGCAGTATTGTTTGTACAGAAGAACCGGAGACGGGCCGTGGCTGGATAGTGTTGTCCCATGGGATAAATCAAGATTTCCCCAATCCCATTACCTTTTGCATTGACTGCTCTGTCGAAGAACATTTTTCAGGTATTAGTGTCTTCTGAGATTACTTCGACTGAATTGACTTAATCATCCGGGAAATAAGTACTTAAGGGATGGTATTCATCGTGAACCGAGTTCTCAGCAAAATGATCGGCCAAGGCTTGAGATTTCATGGTTGTGCGGGTGACATAAACAATGTCGAACTCCGTGAGCAGGATTTGCCATTTTGCTAACCTTCTTGTGGGCATTGGCTTTTGGAATATGTATTTTAGAGGATCCAACCTGGTTATGAGATATGTGGTATAAGCCAGCAAATAATGTCTGAGCTTTTGAGCAACCCAAGTTAGGGCGTAACAAGTTCTCTCCAGCAGAGTGTATTTGGCTTCATAGCCAGTGAATTGCTTGCTCAAATAACAGATGGCTTGCTCTTTCTGCCCCTTAATATCATGTTGCCCGAGGACACAACCAAAAGAATTTTCCACGACTGTTAGGTACAGGAACAGAGGTCTTCCTGGTTCAGGCGGGACCAGCACTGGCGGATTTGACAAATATTCCTTGATTTTTTCGAAGGCTTCTTGGAATTTGTCTGTCCATTTGATCGCTGCATATTTCTTTAAAAGCTTGAATATCGGCTCACATGTGGTTGTAAGCTTTGCAATAAACCGGCTGATGTAGTTCAACCTTCCTAACAAGCTCATGACTTTTTTCTTAGTCTTTGGAGGTGGCAAATCTCAGATGCACTTTATCTTAGTCGGATCTAACTCAATGCCCATGCGGCTAACTATAAACACCAAGATTTTTCCGGAAGGAACACCAAATGCACATTTAGCAGGGTTCAATTTCAACTCATATTTGCGTAGCCGCTCAAAAAATTTTCTCAAGTCTCGGACATGGTCAATCTGTGTTCTAGATTTAATAATGACATCATCAACATACACCTCAATTTCTTGGTGCATCATGTCATGGAAAATGGCAATCATGGCTCTCATATAGGTTGCCCCGGCATTTTTCAAACCGAACGGCATGACCCTGTAACAATAGGTTCCCCGTGGTGTAGTGAAAGCTGTATTTTCTTCATCATCCTCATCCATTAGGACTTGATTATACCCTGCATAACAATCCACAAACAACTGTACCTCATGTTTGGCGCAATTGTCGACAAGGATATGGATGTTTGGTAGCGGGAAGTTGTCTTTGGGAATTTCTTTGTTCAAATCTCTGTAATCGACACATACTTGGAGATTTCCGTCTTTTTTCGTCACTGGGACTACATTGGCTAACCATTTTAATTATTTGGTGACTTCTTCTTTAATTTTGTCACTGATATCTGTTTTGAATTTTCTTTGCTTTTGTTAAATGGGTGGGCAATCGGGATGAGTTGGCAGCTTGTGCACCACTAAATCAACACTTAGTCCAGGCATATCATCATAGGACCAAGCGAACACATCTTTGAATTCGAACAGAAGTTGAATCAATGCGTCCCTAGTTTTTTCATCCGTGTGAATGCTTACCATGGTTTCTTGGACCTCTTCTGGATTACCCAAACTAACCGGCTCAGTTTCATTTAGGTTTGGCTTAGGCTTATCCTCAAATTATTCCGATTCTCTGTTTATTTCCCTAAAAGCCTCTTCTTCATCATATTCTGGTTCTTGATTCATTATTTCGAGATTAGACAATGTCTTAAGATCAGGGCATGAATTCCGCAAGCATGTCATGTTATTTAAGGCCGCATTATTAGGACTGAAAAATAACAAAAATAACAAAATCAGAAAGTAGACGATAAACTTTTGATTTCATTTCATTGAATTTGAAGATAACGGGGGTTTTACATCGGAATTTAAAGACAATAAAATTAAAAACACTCGAGTTACAACCTGAAATAACTCAAAGTGCAGAAAGGACAGCAAAACATGAACTACCAAGATTCCCTTCTGATTGGGAAGGGAGTACCTTTCCAGTTCTGCAGTTTGGCATTCGGACCCATGTATTGCACCTCAGCGGTGCTTGAGCCTTTTCCTGGATGAACCATGTGAGTCTCATATAACATTTGTCTCATGGCCTCACAAATCTCTTCAATTTCTTCGGCCGTAAAGGCCTCCTCTTCTTCTTCAATGTACAGTGGTTTGATGAAGGACTTAGTGATGTGTGGGACTGGCTGAGGCAGGCCCCACCCATCGTTCTTTTGTGTGTTGGCCCATTTCACATCGGCTTCTATAGCTTGGAAACCTATGCCGAAGAATTTTTTATTGGCAGGCAGAGAGATGGGTTCAGTAATGCCCTGTAGGGATACTCCAAGCCCCTTCCCGGGTTTGAACCCGTGTCTGATCATGTCGGTGGTGACCATGATTGATACATTAGATAAACAAGGATGTGGGCAAGGAGCACCTTCCTCGTGCTGATCAGCAGGCACAATCTCAAAGGACTGGTACACAATATGTTCGATTCCCTCTCTGGCCTCGAGGAAGGGGATGGAGGGGTCCCTGTATATTGATTGTTCGTCCTCTCCATGGACCACTATCTCCTGATTCTCATGTTCAAATTTGACCATTTGGTGGAGAGTAGATGGCACTGCCCCAGCAGCGTGAATCCAAGGCCTTCCTAGCAGGAAGTTATAAGAAGTGTCCATATCCAAGATTTGGAAGGTTACCGTGAAATCCACAGGGCCAATCACTGTGACTATGTCAATTTCACCAATGGTGTCCCTTTTGATACCGTCAAAGGCGCGGACATAGACGTTATTTGGCCTGATTCTCTCAATGCCGATTCCTATTCCTTGTAGTGTTAACAAGGGGAAAATATCTACCCCGTATCCTTCGTCGAGCTTCACCCTCTTCACATAGTATCCCTCAATTTTAATTGTCAAGTGCAAGGCTTTGTTGTGAGCAGCTCCCTCGGGAGGCAGATCGTCCCGGCTGAAAGAAATTTTGTTCACTTCGAAGAAGCGCTCAACCATCCTCTCTAACTTCTCGATTGAGGTCTTAGCTGGTACATACGCTTCATTCAGCGTCTTTAGGAGTATTTTTTTATGCTCATTTAAGCCAGTCAACAGAGATAAAAGCGAAACCTGATCAGGGGTTTTCCTTAGTTCTTCAATTGTAGCATATTCAGGCATTTTCATTTTCTTGGAGAACTCATCGGCTTCTTTAGCAGTGATAGGTTTTGAGAGGAAAGCGTTTATGTTTAGCTTTGTTCAGCTCCTCTGGGTTGTGATACTTCCCAGTGGGTTTTGCTTCGTTGACTTCCCATCTGACCTCTTTTCCTTTATATGTTACTAGTGTTTTATCATAATTCCATGGGACAGTAGTTGTATTTCTGATTGGGATTTGTGGTCGGCGGCTGATAATCAAAGGTTCATTCAGCTTTGGTGGGATGGCCGGACTTTTCACAACATATATCCCTTTTGGCACATACATTCTTTGCGGTTTTGATTTCAATTCCAATCTTCTGGGAGGGCTCAAAGCGATTTGTCTGTTACGTGGAGCTCTCGGGACATAAAGGACAACTTTTTTAGCTGGTGCCATCTCTTTCTTTTCTTCCTTGGCCTTTTCTTTATCTTGGCCGGGGGGCTTTGTTTTCTTTTCTTTATCCTGGCCGGGGGACTTTATTTCTTTTATTCCTTGCCTGGGTTTTCCATTGTTTTTGATTTCTTTTCTGTATCCACAATGGCAATGATGGATTTCAGCGCCGGGTCAAATTTTTTATCTTCACAAATCATTCTAATGACAGGCCCGTTATTGTGGGCTGGCAATGGATTGTTTGTGACATTGGGGACCTCCTCGTCCCTCAGCACCACTTTTTTCTGTTCAATCAGATTTTCTACTGCTCTCTTGAGAGTCTAGCAGTCTTCAGTATCGTGCCCCTCCGCTTCTGAGTGGTAGGCACAGCTGGTTCCTCGTCTGTATGACGCCGATTCTGGATTTTGCCGAGTTGGAGATACGGGCTGCAGCAGTCCCATCTGAATCAGCTTTGGCAACAAGCTTGAGTATGACTCACCGATAGTAGTGAAAGTAGGTCTCCTTGGCGGTTCACGAGGGTCGGTATTTTATGGATAGTTGTTCTGAGGAGGGCGTGGATATACGGGGCTTGGTGAGGATGGTTATTTCTAGGAGGTGGAGTTTTGTTTTGATTGTACTGCTATGGCCGGGGTTGCGGCTGAGTGTTCATCACTGCATAAGGGAGGGGAGACATGGCATAAGCTGCTTCCTGATGAGGATAATAGTGTTGTGAAGCTCTAGGAAATGGGCCTGGATATTCCCGAGGTCGTTGATAATTCCTAGGGCCTGAAGCCATCATGGCTCCCTCCTCTTTCTTCTTTCTGTTTGCCAGGCCTCCCGAGCCGCTTTGAATGAGTTAGGAGGTGGCTCTCAAAGCAGATTGACTTAAAATACGGCCTGTCTTCAAGACATTTTCTACCATCTCGCAAATTTTAATGGCCTCCGCGAACGGCTTGCCCATGGCGGACATCATATTCTGGAAATAATCGGCCTCTTGGGCCTTCAGGAAGATACTAATCATTTCAGTTTCCTCCATGGGAGGTTTTACTCGAGATGCCTATTCCCGCCATTTAATTGCATACTCCAGGAAGCTCTCGGAAGCTTTCTTTTTGAGATTAGACAGAGAATCTATGTCTGGGGCTAATCCACATTGTACTGAAATTGCCTTACGAAGTCTCGAGCCAAATCATCCCATATATGCCAATGGGAGATATCCTGATCGATGTACCACTCTAAGGCGATGCCTGTAAGGCTTTCCCCAAAATAAGCCATCTGTAGCTCTTCCTTGCCTCTTCCTCCTCTCAGTTGGTTGCAGTATCTCTTTAAGTGAGAAATCGGGTCTCCATGCCCGTCGTATTTTTCGAACTTTGGTATTTTGAAACCCACAGGTAGATGCACGTGAGGAAACATGCATAAATCAGCATAAGACACGCTCTTTTGGCCGCTTAGGCCCTTAATATTTTTCAAACTTTGATCGATACTCTTCATCTTTTGGTTCATCTCATCTTGTTCAATATTTTTCATGATTTTTTTCGGCTCCATAGGAGACTCAAATGGTAGGTACTGCGGATAAGAATTTTGAGTGACACGGGCAGTATCCAGCTGAAACGGAGGAGCTTGGAAAGTAAAATTTGCTGGCTCAAAACTCTGTCGCGCTAGTGTTGGTTGTGCCACACCAGTAGCTGGTGGCATAGTAAATACCACAGAGGGTAATCCAGAAGATGGTGCCTGGGTGCGAACCTCAGAAGGCATTCCGGTATAATTTGAGGCCATGGTTGGGAACCCAAATAGAACAAATGGGTTTGGCATTGAAATTTGCACGTTGGTGTCCCTCCGGTTCTGGGAATCAGTGCAGGGAAACCGGGGATAGAGTTAGGTGACTTCCTTTCGTTGGACCAAGCGTCCCACATCTCTAGCATACGGCATTTCAGTCTTTGTTTTCTTGGGTGACTGCCGATTCTGCTTGAGGGATAACCGAAGTGGGACAATCCTCTGGTTCAACAATAGATAGGTGACTTTCTGATTTCATTGCGATAGTTCATTTGGATCTGGTGAAATAAGGATGTGTCGCCAGAATACCACCGCAAACCAACCACCTTAAAAGCAGTAACCGTTTGAGAGTAAACAACAAATTGTTTAGTGGGAGATATTAACACATAGGGAATCACACGTTGTGGATATGATGCACCTAAGCAGTTAAACATTTTTTTTAAAATGTTTGCAACATCTGTGTGTTTCATCCCGACTTTAATATTCTCTCTCGTTTCTTTCTTTTTATTTGTTCTTTTATTCTTTTCTTTGAGGGCTATGATCGAATCCTATGTGGATTTCCTACGTATTATGACGCCGCATGAATCAGATCATTATGTAGTTCACAGAATAGATAAATGTAAACCAAAAGGCAATTTTCACTACTAAAGATAGTTCTTTTCATTACAAGCGATTTTTTTTTTGGAAACATTAATAAACACGAAATAAAAGTACAGACTCTAGACATAAAACAAAACAAACTAACAATTTTTGAAAGCAATAAAAGTACAGACTTGGAAAACTAAACATCAATGATAAAGGAAAGCCTCTGGTTGTCTTCTCGGGGCCTGTGGTGCATTGGCGGGTCTCTGTGCCGGTCTGTGTGCAATATCCCTCTGAATTCGATCCAAGTCGTCCATTACTTGGCGGACGAAAGTCATCATGGTGGCAAAGAACATGGAAGTGGTCATACTCTCACACTCGTGGCATTTCTGCACCACGTAGTCGGCTATTTCTTGGATTCTGTTCCGCATGATCCCATTCTCTTGAATTAAGCGCCCTATTTTATATGTCGGGCCTCTAATACCTGGGCATTTTCATCTTTCTACTCTTGTAATTCTTGCACTATTCCTTCCAACTAGCCAATATTTTCATAATAATTCTCCCTTTCCGTTCTGAAATCTTTGGTCTGTTGGACCATTTCGTTCCCCATGGCAAATAGTTTTTCTTTCAAGATGGCAATTTCTTTGCCATATTTTTGCCTTAATTGACGATCCTGTTCTTCTGTTCCTTTTTCTAACTTCCTTTGGGCCTCTAACAGGTCTTTTTTAGCTTTTTGCAAATCGAAGGTATATTCATGAACCTTCAACCTCAAATTGCTAATGATTTTTTCATCTCTTTCACTCCTTACAGGCGTCTCGACGGGTATTTTCAGACTCCGGACTTGGGCACGAAGCACCTCATTCTCTCGGTATTTTTCATTTTTCACCCTCGACTACCTGTGCTTGCAACTGATTATCAAACTACATGTTTCTTAATTTCTCTTTCAAAGCATGGATAGTGGCTTGATATTCTCTTTCCTTTTCGCCCCAAGCTAGACTTTCTTGAACCTTATCATCAAAAGCTTGTACATGGGGCCTCTTGGAAGGGCTTTCCGTCTCGGGTTCTGATTCTTCAATGATGTAACTTATTTTTTCAAACCATGCCGCATATCCCGGATCCACTTCCCCTATAGCAAGATTGGGCACCTGAGTGTCTTCTTTCAAGTATCGACATCCATTCCAGCTTTGTTGAATCAAAGCCTCAGGTAAGGGAGCCTCGGGGTGTAGCTCAATGACGTGGATGCTCAAATCCTCCTCTTCGGGTATCATCTGACGGCCCAATTGTCTCAAAACCTTTTGGGGTGCATATTATTGGATACTTTTGAGACCCATCAACAGTAGATGATTCCTGGAAGAGGATATAAGTATGACTTCTCTGAGTGGGAGCCATCTACTTAGATGATCAACCCAAGCCTCGACTCCTTCTGAACAGGGACTCTCTCCTCATAACCCTCGATGAAGTTGGATTTATCGGTACCATATCTCATGAACTTTGGATGGTGACGAAGATGTTCAATCAACAACATCTGGAGAATGATATTGCAACTTTCAAAAAATGTTTTTCCCGACTTGCATTCAATCAAATCCCGAAAAATATCAGACAATATGAGTGGAATCAGAGTATGATCTTTCTTTTCAGTCAAGACCTGGGCGATTTTGGCCACCCCAACGTCAATAGTCCCTTCGGCATTAGGAAAGACCATAACACTCAGAAATGCTACGATGAAGGCAAACCGGCAATGGATTCTCCAAGTATCCTTATCTTGTTTGTTCGTCAAGCCTTTTTCATGTATTTCAAATCCTTCTGAGAAGTCGTATATGGATATAGGAAATAGAATGAACAACACCCGTTGAATACTCTGTCTTTTCTGAGTTGCCGGCTAACGGAAAGGACCTCAAAGAACCGGCGCTCCGACATAGGTCTTGGAAATATGATTTGTTGATTCCTTAAGTCCCGGCCAAAACCCACATATCCGGTGAGCTCTTCTAGAGTTGGAGTGAGCTCAATATCTGAGAAGCGGAACACATTGTGGACCGGATCCCAAAAGGTTACCAAAGCTTTAATCAAGTCGTTACGGGGTTTTAATTTCATAAGATCAACAAGAGCTCCCAACTATTCGCCGACCCATTCTTTGCCATCTTTGTAAAGATCATTCCACCAGATCTGGAGTTGTAGTGGAGCCCCATCTACAGTGTTTAGTTGCGGAGTTTGGATAGTGTTCATTTTGCACCTGTGAACAAACAGGGTTAGGATTACCTCTGATTTTGACACAAAAGACCCATTTTTAATTTTTAAAACACAAACCCTCCTAAAGTGGCTTATTTGTGCAATATTGACCAAAGTGGTCATTTCTGCAAAGAATGGCCCCTTCTTACTTTGAGCAAAGTTTTGAGGCCAAACATGGTACTTTTTGGAAAAAGTGACAGACAAATTCGTTCTTTAACGAAAATAGCCCTTCGACAATGTAAAAAGTTCTAAGGCTTATTTTGGCAAGAATGGTGCAAAACTTTAACCGAAACTTGGTCGGTTTTATTTTGACTGACGAATATTTTTTGTTTGTTTTTGAAAAGTGAGGTCGGCACCGATGAGGTTTGCCTACGTATCTCATATCCGATGAGAATCAGACCCACGTAGTTCGGTCAGTTTTGACATAACTAAAGAAAACAAATGTAGGTATTTTTCAAATATCAGGTTTTTTTCAACACTGGTAAATTTATATATTTTATCACTCTTGGTTTTCTATTGTTTTTTTTCTTTATTTAGCCGTTCAACAACAAACCGAGACAAATAATGCACATATAGCAAGTAGGATGCATCAGGATGGTCTTTTTGTTTCTGGTACGCCTGTCCTGGATGGACCCAACCCCTGTGTTGAGTCCCCTAAGTCAAAATGCACATGATGCAGATAATCGTTCCTACTAGGGATCCGATATGAGGTTTTTTCATTCTAGGGTTAAACCTGGGATTTTGTTCTAAACCTTGGCTACCCGAGCGGACAACTCGAGTCAGGGTGAGAGAGACGTCGGTATCACGAAAGGCTATCCGGCCTTGTGGCTAGTCCATCCCCGTATTTCTTACTTGGTATGACCTCTAACAGAAAGGCGGGCCACGCGAACGTGTGCACCAATTTTAGAAGACTCAGAAGGGAGGCGTAATAAAGTTTAAATACAGTTCAAATAAATATCAAAGCGGTAAATAAATAACATTTAGTACATTTTAGCGCACAAAAATACAATAATATCACATTTATCAAAGCCAAGTAAAATCACATAAAAAGCTCGAATTCTTGAACCTTGAACCAGAGATTTTGGTTTCGATCCCTAGCAGGAGTCGCCAGAGCTGTCACACCTCCTTTTTCACCCGGTAAGGGTAATAAGGGAGTTTTTACACATTAAGTGACATTATTCGATTTTTGGGATTTATTTTATTCAGAGTCGCCACCTGAATTTTTTACGGTGTCCCGGGACATCATTTATTTATTTTAGAAATCCCAAAACCGAGGTATTCTAACTCTGTTAATTGTCTGCGAACCAGAAATCCGGGTAAGGAATTCTGTTAACTCAGGAGAAGGTGTCAGGCACTCCCAAGTTCCATGGTTCTAGCATGGTCGCTTAATGATTAAACATGGCCTAATTTAATTAGTGCTTTTTTACCTATGTGAATTTTTATCTTTTACCGCTTTTATTATGCTTTTGTATTTAAAGAATTGCCTTGAGACGAGTCATGTATGTGTAAAATCTGTAGAGTTTGAAACGTGTCTAAAATCATGTCACGCGGACGTGTACATAATTCTCGACACTGAACTCATTCAAGGATATAAATAAAGTTAAGCAAGCGCGTATTTTGTTTTGTTGTCAAAAAGAAACCGGAATCACGTCACGTGGGCGTGTACGTAATTCCGATAATTTTAAGAAATTTGTTCCTAAAAGTGTCTCTACGAGTGTTCATTTTAGTCTTTATTTATGTTACGTAAACGTATACACAATTTGAGTAAAAGGTATATTTTAGTAAAGAATAAGGCAAACTTGATTTCCGGATAAAATATCAATAAAAGACAGTTAAAGTTTCACTACCATGTGACCCATCTAATTAGATGAAGGATTTTCATGCATATAAACGAATCAATTCATGAATCTTAAAAGGCCTCTTCCTTGTTTCACCAATGGTAATCTTAAAACTGCTTTGATATAAAAAAAGGATTTTTGAGTTGAAATTTCTTGATCAGTTTTGGAAGGATTTTAAAATCAGAAGGAGATATTTGAGTAGCAAAAACTGGATTATTGTTGTTTTTGTTAGAAAGCGGTTTTTAAACCTCAACCATGATAGACTATGTTTAATCAAGTTTGAAATCCATACATTGCTTAAGGGAATGCTATAACTAAGAAAAAAAGAATAGATTTAAAGCTGGAATTCTAGTAGCGTAGCTAAGATTTCAGTTTAATACCAAAATTACGTGGAAAAACTAAAACTTTCGAATGCTAGCTGAATATATAATCAGAATCTAACGTTGATTATGTTGTAATCAATTTAAGCCTGAAGTATAACACTAAGGCTTTGGGCCTTTCATCCCTTAGGCCCAATAGCCTGGGATTTAGACAGATTCAGGTCTTAATAGGCCATCTATCAATCTGGCCCAAACTATCAAACTTCTTCTATAATAATTTAAGAAAAACAATTCCAGATTTAAGGAAATACATTGGATATAAACTTAATACAGTCGAGTCCTTATTACAGATGCATATAAAAAGAAGTACAATTTTTCTTTTTGTTCCTTAATACAAATTTCTACAAAAGAAAACGAAAATGAAGTAACAAAAAAAAAAGAAACTAAAAGCTGATGCTCCTGTGCAAGCTTCAGCAAGCCTTAAAGATTTAAACCTGCATTTTTGACATTAATCTAAAAAAAAAAAACTATAAGCTTAAAGTTCTAATACTTGGACAACATTAACAACAGACCTTTAGGCCTTTTATAGGATGAATCTGACCATAAAGGAGGTTAGATTCAACCCTAATGATGCTTTATACAACACCAGGAGAACAAAACATATTTTTGCATTTATGGACTGAATCTGACCATAAAAGGGGTCATATTCAACTCCAGAGATGTCATTTTTATACCTTTGATATTCAACACATATCTATGCCATGATTTCGACTATTCTAGGCATTTTGAGGAGTAAATCCGACCATTTTGTGGGTTCGAATTCCCTTCCTTAAAGCCTTTCTTGATTACATATTTTATACCCTTTAAGGGGTAATTCTTCAGCAAACTAAACTACTGTTTTTGCACTGTTATGGGGTGGATTTAACTATTAAGAAGTCAAATTCATCTACCCTAGTGCAAATTATCTCAGTAAAACTGAGGCAAATACAAGACCAACACCTAACTCATCCTTGTGGATCTTAACAATACAGAATTCATTGTCTAAACACAAAGATAGAAACCTAAGGTCTACTTATCACATACCAGCAACATAGATTAACAAATTAAGCAAGAAACAACAGATTATCACAGCATATAGTAGACAGTGATTCAAAACTGAAAATTCCATTAAGCATGAACTTGTTACATACCTTTTTAAAGAGAAAGTTAACAAGAATCCTGACCAAATAAAGTCCAAGTAGTCAGCAAAATAGCAAAGAGGAGAAAGATTCAACAGCAACAAGAGTAGACCAACCAAAACTCAGCAACAACCAATAGGAATGGACAACCCAGAACTCGAATGTTTAGACAAGAAACTTCGAAATCAGACTACCAACCAATAACCAAAGCTGAGAAAACCACAAGAACCTTGATGATTCTTGAATGAAATAAAATCTTTTCACTAATATATTTTTTTCTTTTTTTGTTTATGAATGCTACTATTCTGATTTTTCTGTGTTTTCAGATATGTTTCAGCAGCTAAGAGAGTGTGAACCAGGTAATAGAGTATAAAAACAGGTGGGAAAAAAAGGAAGAGTGTTTTCGTGTGTGTGTCTAGGTAATTTTTCAGCGTGTAGAGAAGATTCTTTTCAGTCTAAAGGGAGGGTCTATTTATAAGAGGCTTGGGGATGGGATATGCTTGTGTTGACCCAAAAGGATCATCCCGTATATTCTATCTAGTTCTGTGTTCTGAGGTCGTAAAAACCTCTTTCTAGCTAACCTCGATTTGCATGCGCAGACCGGGCGTGTAGCCGGGAAGCCTTTATGTGAAAAGCTGAGAAAAATGAAAATTTTATATTGGAAATTTGAATAAAGTTGACTTCAGTCAACGTTCTTTGTTAACGGACCCGAACCCGTGATTTGACGGTCCCGGAGGGTCCGTAGAAAAATATGGGACTTGGGCGTATGCCCGGAATCGAATTCCAAGAAATAAATTTTTAAAGAAAATTATTTTCTGAAAAATATAAAGGCTTTTGAAAATGAAATTTGAGGAGAAACCTGTGATATCAGGGCTGCATTATGATTCTGAAGCCCGGTGCAGGTTCGATATGATTTATATGTGTTATCTATGAAATTTGGTAAGAAACGGACATAATTTGACGTGATTCGGACCTTAAATGCAAAACTTAATGTTTATAGAAGTTTGAATAATTTTCATGGATTCTTAGTTTAATTCATCGTATTAGTGTTGTTTTATGTGGTTTGAACCATCGAGCGGGTCCGTGCTAGGTTATATGTCTTGTGTGTGTGGTTGGACGGGGTCCCAGGAGGCCTCGGGTACGTTTAGGATGCTCACCGGGTGTTAATAACACTTGGGAGACAACTAAACCATTGCTGGTTCTGGTGTCTCGCACGTGCGATGGACCTTCCGTAGGTGCAGACACACGGGTGCGACGAGGAGCTCACAGGTGCGGAACTTAGCCCAAGCCTCCAATCCTCGCAGGTGCGGTTAGTTTTACGCAGGTGCGGCCATTTGACCGCAGGTGCAACCCTAAACTTTTAGTAGGTTTTCGCACCTGCAATAATAGTTTCGTGTACGCAAGGTGACGAGCGCATGCTCGGACTTATTTATGGAAAGTTGACCCGTTTAGAAATCTTAGATCCTTATATTCGTCGAGTATGAATTGTCCTTAGCATGATTGAATTTCCTAATTTCTAGTGTCATCTTTATTTGCTTAAATGTGGAAGTTCTTACTTTTGGATTTACTCCTATTCCTACTTGACTCCTAATTGACTTATCTGAAGGTTTTATTTCCTTTACTGTCATGCTATATCTTCTTAACTACGTATCTCAAATTTGCAGTTAATTTCATCTCAACCTATAATTGTTTTGGTCTTAAATGAAGTTACGATCATTCTCTACTGCTTGTCCTTAAGTGGAAATTGTTGAATATTCTCGTAACTGCTCAACCTTACAGGAAGTTTAGATATTATATACCTTTGTGACTTGCCTTATATGGAGTTATCGGATTTGTGTTGATTTCTTGTGTTCACCCGTGTAATTAGGTGTGGCTGTTACATGCTATTTCCTTTCCTTATTGAGTGATTTGTAATATGCCTAGCTCTCCTTATTATGTTTATTTCTCGTGAAGTAGTTTTGCCTATCTTATGGTTGAAGGCTCTTGAGTTGATGTATTAATTGTATCTTGAACTGTTTCCACTGTTGTTGTCGTACTTGTTGTGGTGATGCACGAGGTTTCTGTCGTGCGGTTTTTGATATGGGGATTTACTACTGATATTGCACATGTGGCGTGATAAGGAGGGATACGAGATTGAGTGTTGCGCATGTGGCGTGACAAGGTGGGAACATGTTTATGAACGAGTGGCGAAACAAGGCGGGCTTATACTTTAATATTACACACGTGGAGTGACAAGGTGGGCTATGTAAGAGATTGTTGTGATACTTGTGTTGGCCTGGGGGCATTCCTTGTTGTTGATATTATGTACTGGAACACTTACCATGTGAGTTCATTCGTGTGGAAATTTATGAGATGAAAATGTACGTGTTGCCCCTTTGTTTTCCTTATGTCTATTGGTTGTTGAAATCATGTTAGGACACATGCACAAGCATACACGTAGTTAAGTACTACTTATGGATTCAGGACTCCTTGTTGTTGTCAAGTATAGATACTCTTGTTGTGCTTACCGTATGGGTAGGAATGACCCAATTGGCACGTGAGTCGTTCATGCAGTTAGTACTTGAATGAGGGCGCAAAATGTCAAGTGTTAGGGTTCGGATATTGGGACCCGTAAATGATGATTTGTCTGAGGTTCGGAACCTAGTGGAGATGACTATGAATTTGATGTATAAGTGGTTGAAGTTGTTGAGTCATTACATGCTCGTGTTGTATATTTACATGCTGGAGTTGTCCGTGTTCTATTCAGTCGTTGTGTTACTTCATCGTTTCCGCTGATACTTATTGTTTTCCTTTTTTATCGAATTCACTGTCTTGTTAGCTATATTGCATAGCCTTTATGTGTATATCATTATTTCCCTGATTCTTATATTGATACTTGTTCAGTTTTTATTAGACCAGTGGGTGTCTTGACTATTCCTCGTCACTACTTCACCAAGGTTAGTCTTGATACTTACTGGGCACCGCTGTGGTGTGCTCATACTACTCTTCTGCATATTCTTGTGTAGATTCCAGGTTTTTGCATAGCCGGCCGATTGATTTTCAGTAGCACGATTGATGTTGTGGAGACTCAAGGTAAAACCGCTTCAGCGTTCGCGGTTTCGGAGTCGCCATCTTATATTTTGTTTGCACTGTTGTACTTATTTATGAATAATGGTATTTTTTTTAGAGTTTAGTGTATATTCTTAAAATCTTATGACTTGTACTTCCGGGTTTTGGGAATATAAAAGGTGTAAAGAATTATTTATTTCAGAAGAGTACTAGATTCTATTTATTATTGTTGTTATTCCTGAATATTAGGCTTACGTAGTCCTTAAGACTAAGTGGCATCATGATACCCAACAGAGGGAAATTTGGATCGTTGCAAGTTGGTATCAGAGATCTAGGTTCATAGGTGCTACGATTCATAAGCAGGTTTGGTAAAGTCTTGCGGATCAGTATGGAGACGTCTGTACTTATCTTCAAGAGGCTACGGAACTATCAGGACAATTTCACTTCCTTCATTCCTATCGTGCGAGTTCATTGATCTTGAAGTTTGAAAGAGGCAGAGGCCGACGAGGGGCACGTGCCACAGCTAGAGCACCTGCCAGAGCAGTCGTTGAGGAGCCGCCGACAGTTCCACTTGGGGGACCGGAGGCTCCTGTTGTTACACCCGGACTTCAGGAGACCTTGGCACGGTTCTGGGATGTGATTGGTACCTTGACTCAGGCGAGATTGATTCCGAGTGCACCAGCTACATCACAGGGCGGGGGAGGAGCTCAGACTCCCGTCGCCCATACTCCGGAGCAGCGAGATCAGTTTGGTCAGGTTCCAGGTGTCATGGCAGTACAGCCTAGGATCCTAGCTCCGCCGGTGGTTAGGAAAGCAGCATCTGAGGAGGAACAACTTAGACTCGAGAGGTACAAGAAGTAACACCCTCCTACCTTTAGTGGATTGGCGACAGATGATGCCTAGGGTTTCCTGGAGGAGTGTCACCGCATTCTTCGTACGATGGGTATTGTGGAGACGAGCGGGATTGATTTCGTTACGTTCCAGCTCAGGGGAGCGGCTTATCAGTGGTGGCGGGCATATGAGTTGGGTAGCCCGGCCGAGTCAGCTTCACTTACATGGGATCAGTTTTCTGAGATGTTCTTGAGTGAGTTTGTACCTCAGTCCATCCGAGATGCATGGCGCGCAGAGTTTGAGCGGCTGTGCCAGGGCACTATGTCAGTATCAGAGTATGTCGTCAGGTTCAGTGATTTGGCAAGGCATGCACCTACTTTGGTTACTACAGTTAGAGAGTGTGTTCGCAGATTCATTGAGGGCCTCGGGCGTGATATTTGGTTTAGCATGCTCGGGAGTTAGAGTCGGATATTTCATTTCAGCAGGTGGTAGGGATTTCTCGCAGAGTTGAGGGCATTCTGGATCGTGAGAGAGACGCAGGAAGGAATATGATAGAGATGTCAGACGAGGTCAGGAGAGAGA
Organism: Nicotiana paniculata; assembly: GCA_005239505.1. Classification (NCBI taxonomy): domain Eukaryota; kingdom Viridiplantae; phylum Streptophyta; class Magnoliopsida; order Solanales; family Solanaceae; genus Nicotiana; species Nicotiana paniculata. The sequence goes on along the minus strand of MDKI01207845.1, from coordinate 19,391 downwards.
CGGCAGAGAGGTGAGGATGCCTCGTGGGCCGGAGAGATTTACTGGTCCTTATTATGGAGGCAGGGTACGACACGGTAGAGGTTTTATGGGTTAGCCAGTTCAGTTTGCATTGCCGGCTTTGCATGGGGTTTCAGGTACTCATAGGTCTCAGAGTACTCGGGCCGTGCAGTTTCCACAGCCACGTCAGCAGAGAGGTTGTTTTGAGTGTGGAGATATCATCCACAGGATGAGAGATTATCCCAGGCTCCAGGAAGATGTGTTACAGCAGGGAATTCAGGCTAGTAGAGGGCGCGCAAGAGGGGGAGGCCCGGCCCGTTGATGTGTTTCGTATAGTAGGCTGGAGGCAGTTGTGCCAGATGTTATAGTACATGTATGTTTCGTTTTGTTACAGAGGGGCAACATTTGTATTTTCATTATAGCTCTGCTGGTCGGGACGACCTCCCTCACTGTTATATTTTTTATGATTAAGTTTCATGTTTTCACTCTACTTTAGTAAATTCATGTTGTCCAGTACGGTAAGTTTGATGTGATTCCTGAGTATTTTATTAACGAGTTGTGATTTTATAATCCATCGAGATGTGAGATCAGCTACGTTATGATTTTTATAACCCGAGGTGAATTAGTGGAGGAATTTCAATTGGTATGATATATTTTGGATATGTGATTCAGATTTGAGGGCAAGGTCCTCGTGATATTTGTGATCCGATATGTTTGGATTGGGCTGGGTACCGCGGTGGAAATTTTATCAGGATGGTATCCTTGTGATTTGTTCATGTGCTTTAGTTCCTTCCTTGTTATGTTGTTGTGTAAGTAGCACTAATAAAGAGTTTTTCCTGTCGGGCTTGTTTGATAGTTTCCCTATGTGCTTCTTCTTTCATATTCATTCATTTTTTCGTTTTGTTCTCTTTGAGTTTTATCTTGCGGGGGTGTGCCCAGTGGTGTTAGTTGTAGTTTTGTGATTTGGGGTGTCAAGGTTATGAAGTCTTCGTGTTTCTTGATTTATTATCAGTGTAATGGAGGTTGGGAATGTAGTTCTACCTGATATAAGGCTAATTGCCAATGCTGAGTTGATTTCGGGCAGCCATTGCGACCCAAGTGTTATTATGAGCTTATGTGTGATGTGTCATATCGTGTGGTCGTGCCTTATGGGTATAGTCATGAGTTAACGCAGCTGGTTGGGGCTAATGTTGGATGTGGATTTAGAATCGGGTATTTTGGAAATGAGTAGAAGGTGAGAAATTTAAGGTATGAGGCTTATCGATGATGATGAGAAGGCTATATGGCAGTTGCGATGGTGTCATCGAGCTTATGTAGGTTGGGGTGACGTGGGATCACCCGCGGGTGTGTGTTGCAAATGCAAAATCAGTGATTTGATGAGTTCAAAGTAAATATTACCACGTTCGAGGACGAATGTTTGTTTAAGAGGGGGAGATTGTGATGACCTAAAAGGATCATCCCGTATATTCTATATAATTCTGTGTTCTAAGGTCATAAAAACCTCCTTTTATCTCACTTCGATTTGCGTGCGCAGTCCGGGCGTGTAGCCGGGAAGCCTTTATGTGAAAAGCTGAGAAAAATGAAAATTTTGTATTGGAAATTTGAATAAAGTTAACTTCAGTCAACGTTCTTTGTAAAAGGACCCGGACCCGTGATTTGACGGTCCTGGTGGGTCCGTAGTAAAATATGGGACTTGGGCGTATGTCCGAAATCGAATTCCGAGGTCCCAAGTCCGAGAAATGAATTTTTAAAGAAAATTATTTTCTGAAAAATATAAAGGCTTTTGAAAATGAAATTTGAGGTGAAACCTGTGATATCGGGGCCGCATTATGATTCTGAAGCCCGGTGCAGGTTCGATATGATTTATATGTGTTATCTGTGAGATTTGGTAAGAAACCGACTTAATTTGACGTGATTCGGAAAACTTAATGTTTTTAGAAGTTTGAAGAATTTTCATGGATTCTTAGTTTAATTCATCGTATTAGTGTTGTTTTATGTGGTTTGAACCCTCGAGCGAGTCCGTGTTAGGTTATATGACTTGTGTGAGTGGTTAGACGGGGTCCCGGGTGGCCTCGGGTACGTTTAGGATGCTCATCGGGTGTTAATAGCACTTGGGAGACAGTTGAATCATTGCTGGTTCTAGTGTCTCGCACCTGCGATGGACCTTCCGCAGGTGCGGACACGCGAGTGCGACGAGGAGCTCGCAGGTGCGGAACTTAGCCCAAACATCCAATCCTCGTAGGTGCGGTTAGTTTTCCGCAGGTGCGACCCCGGACTTTTAGTGGGTTTTCGCACTTGCGATGATAGTTCTGCAGGTGCGGCCCCAGGGGCGCAGGTGCGGAATTGTTGGGCAGAAAAGGGGCAGAACCGAGGGTTTATGTTATTTTCACCATTTTTGAATTGGGGAGCTCGGGAAAGGTGATTTTTGGAGGGTTTTGCACCTGGGTAAATTGAGTAAGTGATTTCTATCCATTATAGACCAATTTCCATGTTTCCAATCTTAAATCCAACCTTTAATTTCAAAAAATTTGGTTAGAAAATGGGATAAACTTCATACATCGAATTATTGAGTTTTGATTGGGTTTTTGACCTCCGATTTGAGAGATTTTCAATGTTTAGACTTGTGAGTGAATGGGTGTCCAGAAAATATAATTTTTACTCGATTCCGAGACGTGGGCCCGGGGAACTTTTTTGTGTAATTTTCCTAATTTCGCGTTTTAGCTTCGAATTTATTTGTTAAACTAGTTGCTTGTAGTATTATTTACACGATGCTATTGATTTGAGTAGATTTGGGCCATTTGGAGTCGGATACCCGTGGCAAGAACGTGATTTCAAGTTTGTTTTGAGCGGTTGAGGTAAGTATCTTGCCTAACCTTGTGTGGGACAATTACTTCTTAGGATTTGAGCCTTCTATGTTGACTGTAGTCCGTGTACGCAAGGTGACGAGCGCATGCTTTGACTTATTTATGGAAAGTTGACCCGTTTAGAAATCTTAGATCCTTATATTCGCCGAGTATGAATTGTCCTTAGCATGATTGAATTTCCTAATTTCTAGTGTCATCTTTATTTTCTTAAATGTGGAAGTTCTTACTTTTGGATTTACTCCTACTGCCTACTTGACTCCTAATTGACTTATATGAAGGTTTTATTTCCTTTATTGTCATGCTATATCTTCTTAACTGTGTATCTCAAATTTGCAGTTAATTTCATCTCAATCTATAATTGTTTTGGTCTTAAATGAAGTTACGATCATTCTCTACTGCTTGTCCTTAAGTGGAAATTGTTGAATATTCTCGTAACTGCTCAACCTTACATGAAGTTTAGATATTCTATACCTTCGTGACTTGCCTTGTATGGACTTATCGGATTTGTGTTGATTTCTTGTGTTCACCCGTGTAATTAGGTGTGGTTGTTACATGCTATTTCCTTTCCTTATTGAATGATTAGTAATATGCCTAGATCTCCTTATTATTTTTATTTCTCGTGAAGTAGTTTTGCCTATCTTATGGTCTAAGGCTCTTGAGTTGATGTATTAATTGTATCTTGAACTGTTGCCACTGTTGTTGTCGTACTTGTTGTGGTGATGCACGAGATTTCTGCCGTGTGGTTGTTGATATGGGGATGAGCACGAGGTTTCTGTCGTGCTATGTTTACTATTGATATTGCACATGTGGCGTGATAAGGCGGGATACAAGATTGAGTGTTGCACATATGGTGTGACAAGGTGGGAACGTGTTTATGCACGTGTGCCGAAACAAGGCGGGCTTATACTTTAATATTTCACACGTGGCGTGACAAGGTGGGCTATGTCAGGGATTGTTGTGATACTTGTGTTGGCCTGGGGGCATTCCTTGTTGTTGATATTGTGTACTGGAACACTTACCGTGTGAGTTCATTCTTGTGGAAATTTATGAGATGAAAATGTATGTGTTGCCCCTTTGTTTTCCTTATGTTTATTGGTTGTTGAAATCATGTTAGGACACCTGCACAAGCATACACGTAGTTAAGTACTACTAATGGATTCAGGAATCCTTGTTGTTGTCAAGTATAGATACTCTTGTTGTGCTTACCATATGGGTGGGAATGACCCAATTGACACGTGAATCGTCCGTGCAGTTAGTATTCGAGTGAGGGTGCAAGATGCCAAGTGTTAGGGTTCGGATATTAGGACCCGTAAATGATGATGTGCCCGAGGTTCGGAACCTCGTGGAGATGACTATGAATTTGATGTAGAAGTGGTTGAAGTTGTTGAGTTATTACATGCTCATGTTGTATATTTACATGCCGGAGTTGTCCGTGTTCTATTCAGTCGTTGTGTTACTTCATCGTTTCCGCTGATACTTATTGTTTTCCTTCTTTATCGAATTCACTGTCTTGTTAGCTATATTGTGTAGCCTTTATGTGTATATCATTATTTCCCTTATCCCTATATTGATACTTGTTTAGTTTATATTAGACCAGTGGGTGTCTTGACTAGTCCCCGTCACTACTTCACCGAGTTTAGTCTTGATACTTACCGGGCACCGTTGTGGTGTGCTCATACTACTCTTCTGCACATTTTTGTGCAGATTCAAGATTTTTGCATAGTCGGCCGATTGATTTTCAGTAGCACGATTTCTGTTCTGGAGACTCAAGGTAAAACCGCTTCAGTGTTCGCGGTTTCGGAGTCGTCATCTTATATTTTGTTTGCACTGTTGTACTTATTTCTGAACAGTGGTATTTTTTTTAGAGTTTAGTGTAAATTCTTAAAAGCTTATGACTTATACTTCCGGATTTTGAGAATATAAAATTTGTAACGAATTATTTATTTTAGAAGAGTATTAGATTCTATTTATTATTATTGTTATTCCTGAATATTAGGCTTACCTAGTCCTTAAGACTAAGTGCCATCACGATAGCCAACGGAGGGAAATTTGGGCCGTGACAATGCTTTGGCATATTCCCCATCTAATGAGCTGAAATAGTACATAGGGCAACTGTCGCCCTTATCCTTTGGGACAACTGCCCCTATTTCGAGAAGCTTCCAGCCTTTATAAATGACCCTAATACCCCTAAAAAGTCTTATTTTACAAGTCCAGAATGTTCTTAGGTTATTATTAACTCCAGTTAACTAATCCTTGTTATGCCCTTTAGTTAATTAAGACTAATAAGTATTCTTAACTAGGGTTAAGTTAGTTAGTTAAGGGTTAGTTGATTAGGTTCCTAGAGTTGGTTTCCAACCATACTTACTAGTTACCTAGGTTTAGGTTAATTTCATTATTAGGTATTAATTCTAGTTTGATAGCTTGTTAATTAACTTGGGTTGATTAATTCAATTCCTTGAACTTAGGTTAATCGATTTATTTCAGTTAATTGATTAAAACCTAGTTGACTAAATATCTAAGCAGGGATGATTAGGAGATTCTATCTCATTGGCAATTAATCTTAACTTATCACACAATCAGGCATATAATCAATCAAATAACGAGCCTTATTGGTAGTTAACTAACGGCAGTAAATAATAAGAAAATCAAGACCATGAATCCCTATTTTTACATTTCAAATTACAAACAAACATATGACTAAGCAAATAAAAATCCTAATCACATGATTATCAGTATTCTAGACGACTAACAATAAACTAAGGAAAACACACAGAGGAGACTATGGACAGAATCATAAGGAATTCGCATTAATGATCATGTTGAACAGCTAAAAGCATGTTGTTAACTTAAGACGAAATAATAACGACATTAATAGAAACAAAGGTAAATCGACCAAAACAGGCTAAAATAGTGATCCTAAACAAACACATAGGATTCTGCTTCATGAAAAGAAAAAGACAAAGAAAAGGAAAAGAATAATAAACACAGAGACGGGGGCAGTACTAGTGGGTTGATTTGGCCGAAAGGTTTGAGGTCACCGGACCTTGGCCGGACTCCGGCTGGGTTTGAAAAAAGCTCAAAACCACATGAATCAATATCCCTCAATGAGAGCTATCGATCCATGTAAGTAGGAGCTATTGAAATTTTTCGGATCAACGAGTATGTGAAAACTAAGGTTTTCCATTTTCAGATTTGAAATTAGATAAATTTGAGTGAGTTTTTGGTGAAATAGATGGTAGGAGATGATTGAGAATGGGGAGGAGGTTACTTGGGTAAAATTTGGGCTCGGTTGGTGGTGCTCCGCCGCGGGAGGCGATTTTCGGCCTGAAGAGTTAGGGCAGGGGACGACGGAGAATAGGCGAGGTCTGGTGGGTGAGAGAGAGAAGAGAGAGAAGGGTATGGGGTGTAATACTTTACAAATGAAGGGGGTGGGGATAGTTAGGACACTTATATATTAAATGAGTGATCAGTTTCCAGCCGTTGGATCTGGGAAGATCAACGACTGGGATTAATTTTATTCAGAAACGGGATCGTTTTGGGGGCTGGGGGGTCAGGCCGGGTTGGTTAATGTGTGCTGGGTGTAATGGGTATTAGAAGGAGGAGAATTGGGCTCGAGTAGTTTGGCCCAGATTTTCTCTTTTAGCAAATTTAGTTTAATTAGCCAATTTTCAATCAATTCTATTTAAAAGTCTAAAAACATACTAATTAGCTCTAACCTAATTATAATTGAGTGAATTCAAAATATAAACCACTAGTTTTAATACCCATACTTATTTAAAGGACAAATTTTATAATTTTCTTAGTAAAGTGAACAAATTATGCAAATAATCCTAAAAAAACCCTAGTTATGCCAAATAATAAAAGTTTTAAAAAATTTTTGTTATTATTTATATTTTACAAATTTTAAAGGATGAATTATGATCATACGATGCAAAATTAATTCACAAATAGCACTTAAAATTTAATAAAAAATCATAAAACTAAATAATTTATTGAATTTCATGTAGGATTATATGGTAGGTACAAATCACGTGCTCACAGTTCCTTCTTGCAACCTCCTTGATAAAACCTAGAGGAATTGTAAAAATGATGAGCACGACAAAGTAGGCGAGTACAAACGCAAATGTTTTCCAAAGGAGAACATAACCCTTTCAGAGGGAGGACCATTTTGAACTTCTGCCAGAAGCTCGATCAATCGGGAATCCCTGTAGTATGGACAGTCGATGACGTGCACCACCAACTGAAGAGATTGAGCAGCATCTGCAAAATAAGAAGAGTTGTACTCAGCACCTCGATCATGACACGACGATATAAAAGGGCAAAGGTGAATACAAATACTTGTCACGGTTTTTTTCTCTTGAAAGAGGGTTTCGACATATAACAACTCTTTTAAATGGGTATTAAAAGAGGAGGGTCTCCACCTAATGATTTAAGGTGTGTTAGGGCACCTATTTGCAAATAACTCTGTTTAACTAGTCTACGTCACCAAAGTTCGGGTAAGGGATCAAATTACCTCAAAGAGAAGGGCTTAGGCACTCTTTAAGGTCCATAAGTGTGGGTCCCAACTGAAATTTACACTATGTGGGATTATCAGATTATAATTTTCCTAAGTGATCATATAAGTGAGGCAAGACAAGGAATTTAGAGGTTCTATTATGAACAAGTGCAAGGAAAATCGGGCAATAATTAAACTATATAGATAATCAATACAAGTCTTTAGAGGTTACAATATACAACTTAATTATTCTATATTCAATGACTAAGTGTGAACAATAAACATATAAAGGAGGGGGCTCCTAAGTTTTTAGCCTAAAGGATCACCCCGTGCAACATAAATAATATTTTGCAACTCCCTTAAGGTAGGGCTTGCTCATATTATTCAGCGGGCACATACTAGCTCTCCTGGTACCCGCTTACTATGTTAAAGTTGTTTACCTAAAGGCACTCTAATTCAATTATAGGTCGTGTACTATGCGTGCACTACCCGTCCCATGCCTATGGTCCAGGAGGTTTTGGACTTCCTATTTAGGGTTTAGACTCTACTTAGGACGCTCAAAATGATAAAACTAGGCGTGCATTCAAAATATATAGGACTTCACAGAAAGTCAATAAATGGCTCAAATTGGCATCCACATGTAAGCAGCAAATTATACGCAAGCAGATTCATACATTATGTGGCAGACGATTTCAAACTAGAACATGTTAAAGTCATTAAGTCCTATAGTCATGGTCCTTATGTGATTTTGATATTCAGTATTGCACAGGAAGCATTGCAACTTTAGATTAACGTATTGGCAAATTAAAGGTATTGCAGGTCCTATAGGTATGATCCTTAATTATTCGCACAATGAGGTGATGCAACCATCTGAAAGCTCAAAATTAACAGCGTTGATTTTATGAACATGTTTCTTAGGAGGGTGACAGTATCCTATAGGCAAGATTTCTAATGGTTGACAATCGAATATGATTTTATAATATGTTATACCTATAGGTATATCATCCAAGTGTGGTAGTACAACAAAGCAACAAAAGTATCCAATTAATTGATTAACATCCTACCGTCATGGTATCTAGATGAGTAGTGTAATAAACGCAATAGAAGTGACTGATTAATTGATTAGTTGAATCCCTATAGACATGTTATCCAGATTAGAGAAGTATGTGATGTCGCATCCTATAAGCATGATGTCTAAGTGTGTGCACAATAGTAGACATGGAAACAAGTATAGCAAATACTTAAACTAACATGCTTTGTGTCACGCCCCGAAATCCCACCGTCGGGCCGTGATGGCGTCTAATGTTGAACCCGCTAGACAAACCAACGTGTGTAGCTAAACTAGCATCATAACCTCATCCTAAGAGAATAAACTAAATCAGTTCACAAATTAAACGGCGAAAATAAATAGGGTTTTAAGCTAAGTAAAGACGATTACAATACATCGACGCAAAATTTCCCAAAATCTGGTGTCACTAACTCACGAACTGTCTAAGAGTGCTAAATACAAGTCTGAAAGGAAATACATGTCTGCCTCTGAAACTAAAGGAAAAAAAAGACAGAATCAAAGACAAATGGGATGGAAGAGACGCCAAGGCCCACGAACGCCAGCAGGTATACCTCGAAGCCTCTATAATGAGCTGGAAGACACTCCCACTAATGATGTCCTCCGGGTCCGGCTGCGTAATCTACACAACATAAAGAAGTGCAGGTGTAGCATCAGTACAACCGACCCCATGTACTGAGTAAGTGCCTAGCCTAACCTCGGCGAAGTAGTGACGAGGCTAGAACTGGACTACCAAATAAACTTGTGCAGTTTAATTAAACATATATACATATATACAACAGATAAGAAATATATGGAGAAAATAATTAATAAAGGAAGGGGAACATGCTGTGGGGAGATAACAGTTTCATATAAGAAATCTCAATAAGGAAAGGAACCACAAGCCAGCATATCAACAAGGACAAGAAATCACAAACTTGCACGGCATAACCCTTCGTGCTTTTACTCTCGTCCTCATTATGCGATGTATAATGTAATCAATGTAAATCATGGCACGACATCACCCTTCGTGCTTTTAATCTCGTCCTCACTATGCGGTGTATAATGTAATCAATGTAAATCATGGCACGACATCACCCTTCGTTATTTTACTCTCGTCCTCACTATGCAATGTATAATGTAATCAATGTAAATCATGGCACGACATCACCCTTTGTGCTTTTACTATCTTTCCTCACAGTATAATCCATGAAATTGGTACGGAATGGTACATCGTACTGCATGGCATCACCCTTCGTGCTTTACACTCTTTCCTCACAATAACAAACAATGCACGGCATCACCCTTCTTGCTTTAGCACTCTTCCTCACCCAAACAGCAATCACAAACAAGGGCAAGGGAGTAAACAGAATAAAAATAGAAATCCCGGCAAGGGAATAATAACAGAAATCTCAACATCCCAGCAAGGGAGACAATATCAAACAATGGACGGCATCACCCTTCGTGCTTTACTCTCATTCTCACCAAGACAAGTGCAAGGCACCACCCTTCGTGCTTTACTCTCATACTCACCAAAACAAGTGCACAGCATCACCCTTCGTGCTTTAACACTCTTCCTCACCCAAACAACAATCACAAACAACGGGCAAGGGAGTAAACAGAATAGAAATAGAAATCCCGGCAAGGGAACAATAATTAAACAATTAAATTCCGGCAAGGGAACATCAATTACACAATTAAATCCCGGCAAGGGAACATCAATTACACAATTAAATCCCGGCAAGGGTATATTTCAATAACTCTTTCTCTTTCTTTAACTTTCATTTCCATGATTTATTCTATCACTTAAGTCAATGCTCCAAAGAATGTAATATCTCATATTTCTTCATTATTCGTTTCACAATTTGAGCCAATGCTCCAAAGATGTAATATCTCATATTTATTCACTAAGCCAATGCTCCAAAGATGTAATATCTCATATTTCTTCACTATTCGTTTCACAATTTGAGCCAATGCTCCAAAGATGTAATATCTCATATTTCTTCACAACATATAGGAATCGTCAATTAAGCATAGAAATTACCATAAAATCAGAATGTTCACAATATAAGGACTCACGGTCATCCTAGACACCAATGTATAGACCATGCCTATACATCGTATTTGAAAATTAGCAAGTAGCAGTTTATACTCAACTCCTATTCCCTCAAGCTAAGGTTAGACCAAACACTTACCTCGGGTCCGAAGTATAGCAATCAACCCGAAACCACACGTTTGCCACAAGTATCCGACTTCAAATGGCCCAAATCTATTCAAATAAATTTCATACCGTAAATAACATCTCATGCAACTGATTCTACTATTCAATTCAAGGTTACGGCACGCAATCAGGTGAAATGACCAAAATACCCATCAGGCCAGCATCTCGGAATCGGGTAAATTTTACATTTTCAGAACCCTCGTACTCTCATGAGTCTAGACATATAAAAGTCTCTCAAATCGGAGGTCAATCACCCATTCAAATCCCAATTTTAGAAAAATCTAAGTTCTACCCCAAACACCCAATTTCACCCATGGAAATCCCTGATTTTTAAGTTGAAAACAAGTTAAATGATGTTAGTGATTGAAAGAAATGAGTAAAAACCAACTTACAACTGATTTGGAAGAGTCTTGTTCTTGGAAAAATTGCCTAAGAGTGTTTGAGTTTAAGAAAATATGAAATATGAAGTAAAAACTCGGTTTTGTACAGGGCATGCTACTGGTAGGCATCGCAAATGAGAACACCCCTGACATGGGAATTGAGAAGCATAGTTCGCATTTGCGATCACTGTGCAGGAGGAGGGACTTCGCATTTGCGATGAATGGCTTGCATTTGCGATCCCTTGCCAGCCAGTGCACCTTTGCATTTGCGATGCTGGCTTCGCAAATGCGAAGCCTGCAGATCAGTCACACCAGCAGTTCTAAGTTAAAAAAAATGCAATCCGTGGCCTATCCAAAACTCACCCGAGCCCTCGGGGCTCCAAACCAAATATACACACTACCTCAAAAACATCCTACGAACTTATCCGTGCGATGAAATCCCCAAAATAACATCATACACATCAAATTAAGCCTCAAAATCCATGAATTCTATCAAATTTCATAAAACATCAAATTTTCCATTTTAAGTCCGAAACACGTCAAACGAAATCTGTTTTCAACCAAACTTTACAGAAAGGACTTAAACCATATATAAAACCTGTACCGGGCACCGGAACCAAAATACGGGCCCGATACCATCACTTTCTAATAAGATTTCATTTTCAATTTCCATAGATATTTTCATAAAACAATTTTACTCAAAAATTCATTTCTCGGGCTTAGAACCTCGGAATTCAATTTCGGGCATACGCCTAAGTCCCATATTTTCCTACGGACCCTCCGGGACCGTCAAATCACGGGTCCGGGTCCGGGTTCGGGTTCGGGTCCGTTTACCCAAAATGTTGACCAAAGTCAAATTTATTCATTTTATTATCAAATCTTAGCATTTTTCACAGAATTACATATTTAAGCTGTCCGGCTACGCGCCTAGATTGTGCACACAAATCGAGGAAAATACAAATGAGGTTTTCAAGGCCTCGGAAGTACGGGATGGGTAATAACATAGGTGATGACCCTTTGGGTCGTCACACTTTGAATGGTGTACAATTATTAGACAGGTTGAGTGAAGTGTGTGTGATTCCTAGAAGCATGATTTCTATCGGTGTATAGAAATAAAGCACGCTAAATAAAAATAATAGACAAAGCACATAGACCCTATAAACATGTTCTCTACCCTTTTATGCAACAATAGAGTATACATGTTACCCTTTTTCACTAGTTTCCCCATCATTCAGTTTTACATGCTATTATAGATCATTTTAAATAATTGCAGGACCAAATATAAAACATTCTCCACCTCTAAAACAACCGTTCATCCTCGAACGGGCAGAAGAAGGAAGTACCTGAGTCGGAGAATAAATGAGTGTAACGACTCCGCATATCGGACACGGACTCCCAGGTCGATGCCTCAGGAGGCTGACCTCTCCATTGAACACGAACAGAAGGAAAACTCTTTGATCTCAACTGACGAACCTGTCGGTCAAGAATAGATACCGGCTCCTCCTCATAAGATAAGTCCTTGTCCAACTGGACAGTGCTGAAATCTAACACGTGGGCTGGATCACCGTGATACCTCCGAAACATGGACACATGAAAAACTGGATGTACGGCTGATAATCTAGGTGGCAATGCAAGTCTGTAAGCCATTCCTCCCACTCGATCAAGAATCTCAAACGGACCAATGAACCTAGGGCTAAGCTTGCCCTTCTTCCCAAATATCATTACGCCCTTCATAGGCGACACTCGGAGCAATACTCTCTCACCAACCATGAAAGCCACATCTCGAACCTTGCGATCGTCATAACTCTTTTGCCCGGACTGAGCTGTACGAAGCCTATCCTGAATGATCCTGACTTGTCCAAGGCCTCATGAACCAAATCTGTACCCAACAACTTAGCCTCTCCCGGCTCAAACCATCCAACCGGAGATCGACAATGCCTACCATATAAAGCCTCATAAGGAGCCATCTGGATGCTCGACTGGTAGTTGTTGTTGTAGGCAAACTCTGCTAAAGGCAAGAACTGATCCCATGATCCTCCAAAGTCAATAACACAAGCTCGGAGCATATCCTCCAATATCTGAATAGTCCACTCGGACTGGACATCCGTTTGAGGATGAAATGTTGTGGTCAAATCCACCTGGGTGCCTAAATCTCGCTGAACTGCTCCCCAGAAACGCGAGGTAAACTGCGTGCCCCGGTCTGAAATGATAGTTACCGGCACACCATGAAGGTGAACAATCTCCCGGATATAGATCTCAATTAACCTCTCGGATGAATATGAGACTGCCACAGGAATGAAATGCGCTGACTTGGTCAGCCTATCAACAATTACCCAAACTGCATCGAACTTCTTCCGGGTCAACGAAAGTCCAGTAACAAAGTCCATAATGATCCTCTCCCACTTCCACTCAGGAAGCTCAATCCTTTGAAATAAACCACCAGCCCTCTGATGCTCATATTTAACCTGTTGACAATTCAAACATCGCGCCACATATGCCACAATATCCTTCTTCATTCTACGCCACCAATAATGCTTCCGCAAACCCTGATACATCTTCGCGGCGCCCGGATGAATAGAGTACCGGGAATTATGGGCCTCCTCTAAATTCAACTCTCGAATCCCATCAACATTGGGCACAAAAACTCGCCCCTGTAATCTCAAAACACCATCATCTTCTAAGGTCACCTGCTTGGCACCTCCGCGCTGCACCGTTTCTCTAAGGACACACAAATGGGGATCATCAAATTGCCGATCACGGATAGGCTCCAATAAGGAAGAACGAGCGACCGTACAAGCAAACAATCGACTAGGCTCAGAAATATCCAACCTTATAAATCGATTGGCCAACGCCTGAACATCCAAAGCAAGAGGCTTCTGACTGACCGGAATAAAAGCAAGACTGCCCATGCTAGCTGACTTCCTACTCAAAGCATCGGCCACCACATTGGCCTTCCTCGGGTGATATAAGATGGTAACATCATAATCTTTCAACAACTCCAACCACCTTCTCTGCCTCAAATTTAACTCCTTTTGCTTGAACAAGTATTGAAGACTCTTATGATCTGTGAACACCTCACACGCCACGCCATACAGATAGTGCCTCAAAATCTTCAATGCATGAAAAATGGTTGCCAACTCCAAATCATGAAATGGATAGTTCTTCTCGTGAATCTTCAACTGCCTCGAAGCATAAGCAATGACATTGTCATCCTGCATCAACACTGCGCCAAGCCAAATACGGGAAGCATCGCAATAGACTGTATAAGGCCCTGAACCTGTGGGCAAAACCAACACCAGTGTCGTAGTCAGAACTGTCTTGAGCCTCTGAAAGCTCGTATCACACTTGTCCGACCATCTGAACTGGGCACCCTTCTGGGTCAACCTGGTCATCGGGGCTGCAATAGATGAGAACCCCTCCACGAACCGACGATAATAGCCTGCTAATCCCAAGAAACTCCGAATCTCTGTAGCTGATGCTGGTCTAGGACAGTTCTTGACTGCCTCAATCTTCTTCGAGTCAACCTGAATGCCCTCTGCTTATACGATATGACCCAGGAATGCAACTGAACTTAACCAGAACTCGCACTTCAAAAACTTTGCATAAAGCTGACTATCCTTCAGAGTCTGAAGAACCACTCTGAGATGTTGCTCGTGCTCCTCCTGACTGCGGGAGTATATCAATATATCATCAATGAATACTATCACGAACGAGTTCAAATAAGGCCTGAACACTCGGTTTATCAAGTCCATAAAAGCTACTGGGGCATTCGTTAACCCAAACGACATGACTAAGAACTCGTAATGCCCGTAGCAAGTGCGGAAAGTTGTCTTAGGGACATAGGATGCCCTAATCCTCAACTAATGGTAGCCATATCTCAAGTTTATCTTTGAAAATACCCTGGCACCCTGAAGCTGATCAAACAAATCAGCAATCCTCGGCAGTGGATACTTATTCTTGATTGTAACCTTGTTCAATTGCCGGTAATCAATGCACATCCTCATCGAACCATCCTTTTTCTTCACAAACAACACTGGAGCACCCCAAGGGGAAACACTGGGTCTAATGAATCCCTTCCCAAGCAAATCCTGCAATTGTTCCTTCAACTCTTTCAACCATGGCGGGGCCATGCGATACGGCGGAATAGAAATGGGCTGGGTGCCCGGAGCCAGATCAATGCAGAAATCAATGTCCCTGTCGGGTGGCATCCCCGGCAGGTCTGAAGGGAAGACCTCAGGAAACTCACAAACCACGGGCACCAAACCAGTGAGGGAACCTCAACACTGGAATCGCGCACATAAGCCAAATAAGCCAAACACCCCTTCTCGACCATACGCGGAGCCTTCACGTACAATATGACATTGTGGGTAGAATGACCAGGAGTTCCTTTCCACTCCAAACGGAGAAAATCTGGCAAGGCTAAGGTCACCGTCTTGGCATGACAATCCAAGATAGCATGATATGGGGATAACCAGTCCATCCCCAATATAACATCAAAGTCGACCATACCCAAAAGCAACAAATCAACACGGGTCTCAAGACCACCAATTACCACAACACAAGAACGATGGACTCGATCGACCACGATAGAATCACCCACTGGTGTAGATACATAAACAGGAATACTCAGTGAATGACTAGGTATGGTGCAAAATAGGAGGACACGTACGAATACGTAGACCCTGGATCAAATAGCACTGAAGCATCTCGATCACAAACCTGAATAGTACTTGTAATGACTGCATCTGAAGACTCAGCATCTAGCCTGGCTGGAAGAACTTAACATCGGGGATGGGGCCCAACACCCTGAATCACATCTCTAGGACGACCGGCTGCTGGCTGGCCTCCACCTCTGGCGGCCTGAGCTCAACCTCTATGACCTTTACCCCCACCTCTAGTTGGCTCGGCAGGCTGTGGAACACCTGGTGCCTGTACCATGGCACGAGAACCCTCATGCTGGGAACTACCTGATGCTCGAGGGCAAAATCTGGCAAGGTGACCCGGATCGCCACAAGTGTAACAAGACCTCGGCTGCTGAGGGAACTGAATCTAACCCTGTCGAACTGAATGACCACCCCGGAAACTCTGATGCGGCGGTGCACTGATGGGAGCTGGTGGCGCACTGTAAGGCTGCTGATCAGAATAGTGCGGCTGATAACCACGACCACCCGAAGTACCATAGGAAACCTAGAGAGCTAACTGAAAAGGTCTGGGAGGATGACCTCTACCTGAAGAATCCCTACCCCCAGATGAGGCTCCACTAAAATGACCGAAATGACGGGGCCTTTTGTCAGCCCCCTAACCACCACCCTGTGACAGAATCATCTCAATCCTCCTAGCCACGTTGACCGCATCCTGGAACGATATGTTTGTACCTGACTCTCTAGCCATCTGAAGTCTGATAGGCCGGGCCAATCCCTCGATAAATCTCCGAACCCTCTCCCGATCAGTGGGAAGTATCATAAGAGCATGTCGGGCTAGAGTGATGAATCTGGTCTCGTACTGAGTGACTGATATAGATCCCTGCTGGAGACGCTCAAACTGCCTCCGAATGTCCTCTCTCTGAGTAATGGGAAGGAACTTCCCCAGAAATACCTCTGAGAACTGAGTCCAAGTAAAAGGTGTAGATCCAGCTGGTCTGGCTAGGAAATAATCTCTCCACCAACTCTTGGTTGCGCCAGATAACCGAAAAGTAGCGAAGTCAACCCCGTTGGACTCCACTATGCCCATATTCCGGAGAACCTCATGGCAGCTATCCAAATAATCCTGGGGATCCTCTGATGGTGAACCAGTGAAAGTAGCAGTAAATAACTTGGTGAACTGGTCCAGTCTCCACAGAGCATCTGCTGACATAGGTGCTCCCTCTGCTATCGGTGCTGCAATACCCGGCTGAGCTACTCCGGCTGGTGGAGGTGTTGGATCCTGAAACAGTGGAGCTAGCTGCTCTAGCACGCGGGCGGCAGGAGTCTGGGCACCTCCCCTAGCCTGAGAGACGGTTGGTGCTGTAGGAAAAAGAACCGTCTGTACTACACTCTCCATGAGTCCGACTAGACGGACAAGGGCGTCCTGAAGCACTGGGGTAGCTATGAACCTCTCTGGGACCTGAGCTGGTCCATATGGAACTGCCAGAACTGGAACCTCCTCGCCAGACTCGACTTGAGGGTCCTCCACTGAGGCTGCTGCTCTAGGCTGAGCTCAGCCCCAGCCCCAGCCCCGGCCTCGGCCTCTAGCACGGCCTCATCCTTGACCTCGAGTAGAAGTTGTAGCAGGAGTGTGAGGTTGCTGGGCAAAACCAAGGGAAGCACGCGTCCTCGCCATCTGCGAGAGAATAGAATAGAAACTCAATCAGTACTCAGAATCATAGCGCACGACAGACAGGAAAAGAAATATGGAGTCATCCTAACTTTGCAGCCTCTGGGGGATAGATACAGACGTCTCTGTACCGATCCCTCAGACTCTACCAAGTTGTCCGTGAGTTGTGAGACTTAGCAACCTAGAGCTCTGATACCAACTTGTCACGCCCCGAAATCTCAACATCGGGCCGTGATGACGTCTAACGTTGAACCCGCTAGACAAACCAATGTGTGTAGTTAAACTAGAATCATAACCTCATCCTAAAAGAAAAACTAAATCAGTTCACAAATTAAACGGCGAAAATAAATACGATTTTAAGCTAATTAAAGACGATTACAATACATCGACGCAAAATTTCCCAAAACCTGGTGTCACTAACTCACGAACTGTCTAAGAGTGCTAAATACAATTCTGAAAGGAAATACATCTATGCCTCTGAAACTAAAGGAAAAACAAGACAGAATCGAAGATAAAGGGATGAAAGAGACGCCAAGGCCCACAAACGCCAGCAGGTATACCTCGAAGCCTCTATAATGAGCTGGAAGACACTCCCACTAATGATGTCCTCCGGGTCCGGCTGCGTAATCTGCACAACATTAAAAAGTGCGGGTGTAGCATCAGTACAACCGACCCCATGTACTAAGTAAGTTCCTAGCCTAACCTCGGAGAAGTAGTGACGAGGCTAGAACCAGACTACCAAATAAACCTGTGCAGTTCAATTAAACATAAATACATATATACAACGGATAAGAAATATATGGAGAAAACTATTAATAAAGGAAGGGAACATGTTGTGGGGAGATAACAGTTTCATATAAGAAATCTCAATAAGGAAAGGAACAACCAGCCAACATACCAACAAGCACAAGAAATCACAAACTTGCACGGCATCACCCTTCGTGCTTTTACTCTCGTCATCACTATGCGATGTATAATGTAATCAAAGTAAACCATGGCAAGGCATCACCCTTCGTGCTTTTACTCTCATCCTCACTATGCAGTGTATAATGTAATCAATGTAAATCATGGCACGACATCACCCTTCGTGCTTTTACTCTCTTTCCTCACAGTATAATCAATGAATGTGGTACGGGATGGTACATCGTACGGTACGGCATCACCTTTCGTGCTTTACACTCTTTCCTCACAATAACAAACAATACACGGCATCATCCTTCGTGCTTTAGCACTCTTCCTCTCCTAAACAGCAATCACAAACAAGGGCAAGGGAATAAACAGAATAAAAATAGAAATCCCGGCAAGGGAACAATAACAGAAATATCAACATCCCAACAAGGGAGACAATATCAAACAACGCACGGCATCACCCTTCGTGTTTTACTCTCATTCTCACCAAGACAAGTGCACGGCACCACCCTTCGTGCTTTAACACTCTTCCTCACCTAAACAATAATCACAAGCAACGGGCAAGGGAGTAAACAGAATAGAAATAGAAATCCCGGCAAGGGAACAATAATTAAACAATTAAATCCCGGCAAGGGAACATCAATTACACAATTAAATCCCGGCAAGGGAACATCAATTACACAATTAAATCCCGGCAAGGGTATATTTCAATAACTCTTTCTCTTTCTTTCACTTTAATTTCCATGATTTATTCTATCACTTGAGCCAATGCTCCAAAGAATGTAATATCTCATATTTCTTCATTATTCGTTTCACAATTTGAGCCAATGCTCCAAAGATGTAATATCTCATATTTCTTCACTATTAGTTTCACAATTTGAGCCAATGCTCCAAAGATATAATATCTCATATTTCTTCACAACATATAGGAATCGTCAATTAAGCGTGGAAATTACCACAAAATCAGAATGTTCACAATATAAGGACTCACGGTCATGCTAGACACTAATGTATAGATACTCGTCACCATGCCTATACATCACATTTGACAATTAGCAAGTAGCAATTTATACTCAACTCCTATTCCCTCAAGCTAAGGTTAGATCAAACACTTACCTCGGGTCCGAAGTATAGCAATCAACCTGAAACCACACGTTTGCCACAAGTA
>ML339774.1:6330-24103 GCA_005239505.1 Nicotiana paniculata | reverse complement strand
TATATATATATATATATATATATATATATATATATATATTCCTGTTGGTTCATTTTGAGATATAATTTATGAAATTTGTGAGAACTACCGTTTATTGTTTATGACTGTTAAGACAAAAGTATTGTGAAAGGCTTGGCCTGAATTGTGAAAGTTTTGATATAAATGAATATATATGACTGTGATAAGGGTGGGCAGAGGAAATAAATATATACGACTGTGATAAGGGTGGACATGAGAAATATATACATATGACTGTGATAAGGGTGCACAGGAGAAATATATATGACTGTGATAAGGGTGGACAAGGGCAATATAAATATGTGACAGTGATAAGGGAGGATAATTATGCTTTACTGATTTTATTACAAAGATTTGGAAATTTATTTTTTTATCCTATTGTTTTCCCATATCCTGCACATTTGGTTATTTTTAAATTAAAGTTTGGAAATTTGGAAACTTGTGTGAAATTTTGGTGACAGTTGAGGCCTGGAATAGGCGACTGAGTTATTTTTTATTTATTGTTTCAGTTTATATTTTCTTGTTTGTGTAGAATTATTTTATTGCGTTATTATATATATGTATTGCCACAGGTTAAGTTATAATTGCCCCGCCTTAGCCTCGTCACTACTTCGTCGAGGTTAGGCTCGATACTACTCATTACATGGGGTCGGTTGTACTGATACTACACTCTGCACTCTTTTGTGCAGATCCAGGTACCGGCCAACAGTAGAGATTTTAATGGCAGCTATCTATTATTCGGAGACACGAGTTATATCTGCCGGCGTTCACAGATCCCGAGAGTCTTCTCTTAGTTCGTAGAGACTGTTTTATAATTTTTCTAAAATATTTATATTATTTCTTTCATCCCATTAATTGTAGTATTCTTTAGTAGTTCGTGAATTGTGACACCAGACCCTGGGGTAGTCTTAGAGTTATTTATATAATTAGTTCGTGGCTCGGTTTATTTATTTGTTTATTATTTTATATTTAGAGTTATTCTTTGGAAACCATTAGATTAAGTTTACTTTAAATTTAATTTATTATGTTTAAATGGATAATCAAAGCAAAATAGCTAATCGAACTCTAACATTGGCTTTCCTAGCAAGTGTGGTGTTAGGCGCCATCACGATCCCTAAGGTTGAGAATTTTGGTCGTGACATGTATGACTTTATCCTTTTTTCCATTTGTATTCGAGACTAACTCATTGCATACGTTCGATCGAAGACGTCGAGGGCACCCTTCTACATGAAGACCTTAGGTTTTAAAGCACGCGTTGCACTATTTTTTCCTTAGATCGGGTTTTATCCCAAATGGTTTTTTCCGGTGAGGTTTTTAACGAGGCAACAACTATGCGCTACCTAGGGGGAATTCAAAAGTATCCAAGGCTTATTTTCAAACAACCTCGAATACTGGGAGGCATCACCCTCGGAGTCCATATTTTCGAGAAAAATACTTCACGTAAAAGGGGGCCTCGATAGGAAAACTTTGTGATGGACCAAACGGTCAGACGAACCGTGTCCATATAAAATAGCTGAGCCCCGATGGCAAAACATGTACGCATGTATGAATTATTCAAAGAAGCATTCTTTCTGCATTGAACATTTTGTGTCTTGAAGAAATTTGCTACTATACGAGCTACATACTTGTGATTCTCTCTGAGAAATGGCTCAAGAGCCAAATCACAAATATACCTCGAATATTCGCGGACAATCATCGACAGTCAACACATTCGAGTTGACTAAACTCAAATTCGTAAGACCTCAAAGAGGCATCCCCCGACGTAAATGCAAGGGCCATCGCACTAGGGGATTAACATTTCGAGCAAGTTCGAAATGTTATAGGGAAACAAGCCCAAGAGGCACACACTAAGTCTACGGCCATATTAATGGCTACGATCGAAATAACGCGACTCGGAGACGTCCGAATTCCGCAATAAAACAGGCCTTCAAAACTTTGAAAAACCGGTTAAATAAAGGCTACCCTCGGAAAATAATCAAAAGGCTTCGATAATATCATCCCTCGAGAAACCTCAAGAGGTATCAAATTAGTTACATACAAACTTGTTTTAAGGCACTAAAAACAAAAGGGGTTCTGATCGACACTAAACCCTCGAAAAACCCAATGGGTAAAAAATGCATGCCAAGGCATAAACATAAAGAATTTTTTCCTAAGTATTTTAAGCCGAAAAGGGTAAATAATATCTATCTCTTAGAGGCCATAGCAACCCGACTTAAAAAGAGCCTAAGGGCCAATACACTTAGCATTCGAGATCTTGTTCTCACCCCATCCGGACCCAAGGGTTCGATTATCCCAGGCCTAAATAAATATTTTGATTATGGCTCAGAAACTCACCATTATCCAACACAAAGGGTCTATACCCTGAAGGTTCGAATCTTATTCGAACTCGACCACGACAAAGAAACCATTCGAGACAGAGTCTCGAATATACCATTCAAAGAATGAAATTATTGTGAGAATTTTAAGGCAAGAAATATTGAGAAGACATTCAAGGAAGTTTCTTCTTTTATATATACTTAAGAAATATATATGTACAAGGATTCGACAAAAGGGAAAATACAAAAGGAGAAATAAAATTCCTATCTACGCCCCGATGCTGGTCTATCCCTCGGGAGAAGCTTCTCCTTCGGGGGTAGCTTCTTCTTCGGGACCCTCCTCATTATTGGACCCAACTTAGTTGCCTTCACCATCATCGTCATCGTCGAAGGAGACAAGAAATCTGGCATCGGCTCCATTGCCCTTGCTTGAGCTATCTCTTCAGTGAGGTCGAAACCTCTAGCATGAGTTTCTTCAAGGGTCTCCCACCAAGATTGGCACCTGGCCAAGTCATTACTCCGCTTTTCCCAGTCGGAAGCTTCCCTCAGCTCCGTTTGAGAAGCATTGGTGTCCCTTAAATACACGGCAACTTTTTGATCAGCCGTGACCTTCGTCTTCTCGGCCTCAGCCCTGGCTTCAGCAACCTCGGCCCCAGCATTGGAAAGTTCAACCTCGAGCTCGGTGATTCTTTCAGCCTGGGCTGTACCACTCTCTTTGACACCCCTGAGGTGGGTCTCAACCGATGCCAGTTTGGCTAATGCAGTTTCTTTCTCCGCAGCAAGGTGGTCCATCTTTTCCCTCCACTGGTTGCACTCAGCATTAACCTGATCGACCTCACCTCGAAGCTGCTCCATCATCTCTAATTTTTGCTGCAGCTGATACATTGACGTGTTATCCTCCACATTTAGGACGAGAAGATCATACTCTTTCAAAACGACAGTTACCTGCTTGTCTAGCTCGGCCTCATACTCACGAGCTTTGGCCAACTCTTCCCGAAGGTCTTTGAGCCCCTCCTCTTTTTGACTGCAAAGGAGCTTCAGGGCATTTCCTTCACCCAATGACTTGTTAAGCTCGACCTCACATTAGCTCAGGTCGACTCTAAATTTGGCAAAGGCCTATGCAGAAAAAAGAGTTATAAGTTAAAATAAGGTGAGAAAAAGGAAATTGCAACATTAAGAATTAATGCTTACCTTAGAGAAGAGACGTTGGGCCTCTTCGAAGATGGTATACGCGTTGTTGAGGTCGACATCATCGACCCCAATAAAGAAATCCTAGAAAGGATCATCCTCGCCGGGGAATCTGCTTAAGTCAGGTGTTCTCAGGGCCCGGGCTTCCCTTATGGCATCCTCGGAATAAGCCGGTAACAATTGAGAGTGACCTATTGTCATGGCCCTGGGAAGATCGCCGAGGCGCTCTGTTCCGTCATGGGGACTTCGAAATCTGTCCACTTTGATGTGCTTGTTGAAGTCCGAGAAACAACCACGACCTCGGGCGATTCGAGGGCTTTACCCACATCTTTCTTTGAATTTTCCTCACCACGAGGTAGGATCTCTAGCTCTGAGGGTTTGACGGTCTCGACTGGCTTTTTGGTTCGGACCACCAACGCCAAATCCTCGCCCTCATCTTCTTCATCATCAAGGAGCTAGTGTACTAAGTCTATGTACACGGGAATGACGTTCCTCCTGCGTCTCCGAGCAGGGCCCATTTTATTTTGGGGGTTTTCGGGCTTCCAAGACCTTTTTCTCTTATTATCCTTCTTCGATTTTGGAATCAGGGACTTGATCCTTTCCCCAGGAGGGGCCGACCTTATTTAGGAGAAGTCCCCAATGCCTGCATAAATAAAAACTAGGTATGAGAAAATAAATGTCTCCGGTGAAGAAGAAAACTTCAGGAATTTACCATGATATTTGGCTTCCCATTTGCCCCTCGCTAAGTCACGCCAACGACGTTCATCATACGAGGAGGTCGCAACTAGTTTCCGGACCCAGTCTTCGAGATCGGGGACCGCATGGGGCATCCAAGTGAACACTGCAGGTAAAGATAAAGGCGTCATGCAATGCACAACCCAAATACAAAAAATTACTGGGGGAACAACTTCGCTTACGGTTGAAGTTCCACTTTTCTGGGAACGACATTTTCTCCTCGGGGATGATGTCGCTGGTCCTCACTCGAATGAACCGGCTCATCCAGCCCTGATCTTTATCCTCGTCATTGCTGGAAAAGAAGGACTTGGTTGACCGGAGTTGGAGCTTAATCAGCCCTCAAGAAAGCTGAGGCTGGTACAAACGGATAAGATGATTGAGAGTGAACTCGAGCCCCTCGGCCTTTCTAGAAAACTAGTGAAGCATGATCACTATTCTCTAGAAAGAGGGGTGGATCACGATTGGATCGAGGGGACCCATTATGAAGGGGTAAGTGTAAACACTTAGGAACCCCTCCACGTGGGTGGTAATCCTCTCCTCGCGGGTGGGGATATGTACCACGACCCCATCCCCCCAACCACAAGCCTTTTTCATGGCGTCGAGGTGTTTCTCTGTTATCGAGCAGATATACCTCGATGCATGTTCACATCGGCCAGGAACCACAGGAGGATTTTCAATGTTGAAATATTTCTTTAAGATGCAGGCGCGGGGAACGGTCTCGTGAAGGGCCGACGCCTTGTCGCCGGCCGGACGGGAAGAGGAGGAGGAAGTTCTCTTTTTGGGGAACGATTTTTGAATTTTTATCCATTACTTCAGGTTAAAAGAAGCGGAAAGAGATAAGGTTTGGTGATTTTAGGCACTAAAAGAGCGAAAAAACAAGTAACAAAGGAGAGAGAGATGAAGAGAAGAAGAGATCAAAGAAATTGCAAAGAGGAAGTAAAGTCCTTAATCGAATGAGGAACCCTTTATTTATAGGCAAGTGATAATCGACTTAATGTATGCATATTTTGATATATATCGCCTCATATTTTGATCATGTATCGATGATTTGAGATGTTTAATATGATTATTTGTGCTAAATTTTGGTGTTTATGTGTAGGGATCATTCAGATGCAATTTGGGAAGAAAGGGAGCGAATTAGAGAGAAATTGGGACAAAAAGGTGAAAAGTGAAATTTGAGGGCGCTGGCTGTGGCACAATTTACAACAGCTAAAATATTTGAGCGCCAGGGCCAGCGCACCACGCTGCCCTGGACGCTCAAGACTAAAAGTGGCCTTTTTCGACTAGGACTCGGTTATTTCGATCCCTAGACGCCCCCAACTCGTATAAAAGCCTACCTAAACCTATTTTGAAGGGAGGGGACGTGATTTGAGAGGAGAACAAAATTACGAAACACTCGGGAGAACATTTTTGAGAAAAAACACAAGCACAGAGCCGCCGTGGAGGCCAGAATTTATCAAGTTCCATCTTTCTTCCACCAAACTTAGTAATTCTTATGTTTCTTTATATGATTTGTTGTTTGACTACCATGCTTATGTGGAGCTAAAATTCACGTTCTGGGGTTGTGGTTCTTTCATGACTATTGTTATTCAAATATTGATTTTGATTTCTTAGTTTATCATATTGGTTTATTTATTCAATCTTGCGCTTAATTATTTGATTGCTTGATCAACAATTGAACACTATCTATGAATCTAGAATTGAGCTCGAAAGTGGAAATTCTATATTGCACATAGGATTGAGTAGAGCAAGTTCTTGAACCTGGGCATCGGGGAACGGATTCGCGGTTAGGATAGTCATATACCTAATTGCCTTGCTTGGTTGATTTACAGGAATTATAAATGCATTCTTGCTAGTTCTAATTCCATAGACATATAGGCGTTAGGTTAGCTTGAATAGGCGAGTAAGAACTCGAAAGATTCTTATGAGAAATATTAACCCTGTCAACCAATAAGCTAGATAAATTAATCAGTCAATTCAATTGAAGAATACAATACGATTGTTAGATAGCCCATAACCCTAGATGGTTTTCATCGCATTGATAACATAAAAATCTGCTATCTTTTTGTTCAGAGTTCACTATTTATTTTTCTTTATTTTAATTAGATTAGAAACAAATACTTCTAAGTTCAATTCTTGTTTAGATAATTAGGATAGTCTAATTTAGTTGATAGTTAATCACAAGTCCTCGTGGGTTCGACATCCGACT
The DNA here is from genome assembly GCA_005239505.1 of Nicotiana paniculata. NCBI lineage: Eukaryota > Viridiplantae > Streptophyta > Magnoliopsida > Solanales > Solanaceae > Nicotiana > Nicotiana paniculata. Next base: position 17,638 of record ML339774.1, on the reverse strand, counting down.
TTTAGTCACTTTATTACTTGACAATCGCGTATACTTGCGTGTGCGTTTGGCCGCAACAAGTTTTTGGCGCCGTTGTCGGGGACTTAGAAATTAGCTATTTTTCTAGATTAGGCTTTTACTTTTATCTTTACAGTTTTTTTCTTTTTGTAAATATTTTTAATTTATAACAATTTTGATCTTTCTCTTAGTGTGTTTCTAGTTCTCTCAACATGACATCTAGGGATAAAATATGCAGATGTAAGGTTATTGATGAAGACGCTTGGTTGACGGAAGACTTTTATGGTCCGTCTTTTTGGGCTTGTCATGACCTGAACTCTGGGAGGTCTGAATTTGAATATGGGAGTAAGGGGTTGGTATTGGGAAGAATATTCACGATTAATGGAATACGAGGAACGACATTATCTTCTAACAAAATTGGTGAATGACTGGTCTAAGGAGAGAGATAAGCTTGCACATAAAATTGATAGTTTTGGCTTAGATGTGCATAATTTGGATGCATATTTGAGTGCAAAGGTTGATGCTTGTAATGCCCAACAATTTAATGATCAGTTGTGTGAAGCTGAAAAAAATATTCTAGACCAAATTGAGGAGCTAAAACAAGAATACCAATCATTGGATCATGTTTTTCTTGAGGATGCCAATGTTGAGAAGAGTGTTCTATAGTCATATGAGGAGTAGATAACATTACTTTGGGAGACTTGAGTGTGTGTATATATGGGGATGTAAATAGTAGTAAAATTCATGAGTTAGGGCGCATTAGACCTCATTCCAATCATTTTTTCACATTGTGTTTAGATAGTAAGATAGTAATCGAGCCATCTGAGCCTATGAGAGAGTCAAAGGGTGAGGATGAGAGTACCTATATCCTTGAATTTATTGTGCCAAAAAGCAAAAATTACATTCCTCAATTAAAGGCCAAGAAGTACAGAGTGAAAAATTTATTACTTGGCCTGGTTTTCTTTGTATCCCCACAACTGGAGCATAACAGAAAGCTTGAAGCCAAATTAGAGGCTCAATTCATAAGTTCGAGTGAAGGAAAAAAGTGGTTCAAGTAATGTCACGACGTTAAATTAGACGCTTGTTGGGTGGCAACCCAACTTTACTGCTGTCTTTTAATTTTGTTTATTTTTTCGTTTTGTTATTTTTCTATTATTTTTGTAGTGTTGTTTTATATTTAGGATTATGAGCATAGGAAGAAAGTCATTGGAAGTGTGCAAAAATGAGCTAGTTGGTTGGAACTAGTGTGAGGTACCCGCACAAAGGACCATCCTTGGGAGAAGTCTGAGTATCCCGTGAGCTGCTATTGCTTCGGCCTTTCAGGGAGTTTCTTGTTTACCCTTGTTATTTTTGTTTTATTTGTGCGTTGGGGACATTGCACTCTTTTAAGTGTGGGGTGTGAGAATTCCTCTAGATAATGAGTAGTAGTATGTTAGTAAAAATGTTAACTTCTTATTTTGATTTTAGCTTCTTATTTTTTTTTTATTTTAGCTTCTTATTTTTGTTTTTGTAGTTTTGTAATAATTTATTAGTAGTTTTAGTAGCTTAATTTTTTATTCTTTTTCAAATGTGAAAAATCAGAAAAAAATTTGGACTTTTTCGGACGATGGATCCCCTAGATAGTTTTCTTGAGGGATTAAAGTCTAACCAAAAACACAAAAAAAATTAAAAAATAGAAAAAAACGAAAAACATGTCTTTTAGCTTTATTTAGGTAGTAATAATCCTTCGTGGTTTTTCTTTGTACCTCGGTTATTTTTCACTGGGATGTAATTTGAACCGAGTAGCTTTTTTCTTTTAGATTATATTGGGAATTTAGGGAATAAAAGGAGGAAGAATGATGAACCTAGGGGCCTTTGACTTGTTTGATAGTAGCATATTTATGCTTTGGCATGTGTAGTATCTTATCTATGATTTGAAATTATTGATGATCCCTTTCTTAGTTGGATAGTATGTTTTGTGACGCATATGTCTCATTTTCTTGACTTGTGTTAACTTCGTTCTTAATGCTTAATATATCGTGGCTCCGTGAATACTTGCATTAGTTGAGAGTTGGAATGAGACCGTCCTTAGTGAGTGATGTGCCATGTTTGGTGAGGTTTTTCTGTAGTCCATGTATTGTACTTGTGTCTGGAACTTGCCCGATATGTGAGTCGAAGCAAAATTATAGGTGATGCTCAATTTGAGAAATGATTTTAGGATTTCTTTGATCTTTTTGAGCTTAATTACTTATCAAAAATAAAATCTATCCCTAGTTAAACCTTTTAAGCCTATAGACTTTTATTTGGCACCCACATTACAAGCCTATATCCCTTTTGTTGTTAATTGATACTTTTTTATCCTTTTACCTCTTAAAGCACTTTAATTGTAAAATGAGAGCTCAAAGAAGTAAGGAGGGAAAGTGGGGCGGCTTTCAAGTGGAACCAATAAAATAAATAAAGGTGCACTTGTTTTGTAAAATAATACACCACTAGCGGAAAGTGCAAAAGAGAAAAAAATAATTGAAAAAAAAGAAGAAAAATCTGGAAAAAGGAAAGAAAAATATAGATGAATAAATTGCTGTCTTGTTCTTGCTAGTAGGTATGAATTAAAGTAGTTCTTAAAGAAGAAGGGAACATTTTTGTGGTTGATATTGTTTGTGAAATTGAAGTGGTGTTGAAGAAAATATGTTTAAAGTAATTTTGTGATGTGTTAAAGTGCTTAGGAGGGCGAGTCACTATTCCTAAAATATATCCTACCCATCCCTTAACCCACATTATAACCAAGAAAAGTCCTAATTGATTTTAGATCGAGTGAGCCTACATTAGTAGAGATTTACATTAAGGGCAACCCTATGATACCAATTGCATGCATGTGATTTCTTTGTGAGAGTGAGATATTTATTTGATATATTTGAGTCCTTAAACTATATTTGGTCATGAGATTCGAATGTGTGGATTCAATTTACTCTCTTGTTCTTGTTGTGAGGGAACATGGTTTCACCAGGGATAGGTAATATTATTAGACTTCTCTATGACGTTGGGTGTTCAAGTCATGAGTGCATTGTGACATTGAGTCGGTTTTTGAGGATAGGATTGTTGTGAGCATGTTGTCTTTGTTTTAATATTTTTGAAGTATGGCATAAGTTAAAGGGAAGTGTATGGTGATTGCATATGCTAGAGTTTAATTGTTGCTATCAACCATGGTAATTGGTGTAGAGTGCTCAAAAATAGTGTTATTTGTGGTTGACTCAAGGACGAGAAATGTTTAAGTGTGGGGTTGTCGCGCCCCCCCTCTTTCCTCCCCTTTCGGGTCAGTCAGGGTATTCGACATTATTGGGACAACTCCTTTTCTTTTGGGAAAGGGATAAGGAATTGAAGAGTCTCCACCTAACGATTTTAAGGTGCGTTAGGGCACCTATTAAGGGTCACAATAAGACTAATTGAATAACCAGAGATTGGGTAAGGACTTGAAATTACTCCAAGGGGAAGGTGTTAGGCACCCCTTAAAGTCCACAACTGTGGTTCCCGGCCAAACAAGCTTTGTGAATTTTAAAAACAGGTAGCACATAAGCAAATAAAACATATAGGTAGACAAATAAAGATTTTGGGAAGATTCACAGTCTAAGCACACATACGTGCTAAAGTTGAAAAGATTTAAAGACTAATCACATATATAAGGTTTTGAAAGATTTATAGTCCAAGCACACAAGTAAAGTTTTGAAAGAGTTATGATCTAAACACACATATGTAAGGGATGGGGGGGGGGTCCTAGGTTGTTTATCCTATAGGATCACATCGGTACAATTCCCGGTAATCACTCCTCAGAAGAGGATCTACACGTTGCATTAGCGCACCAGTCATCATATCCATATCTACCCTTCCCCACCCCTTAGCAGTTATTAAAACGAGTGTTGTTTAATGATCTCTATGCATGCTGTTATCCGTCCCTTCTTAATGGCCCTGGAGGAATTTAGGATCTCTACCTATAGGCAGTTCTAGACAGACCCCTAAGGTTGAAAGGAGAAAATACTAGGCGACAGGCAAGAACATATAGGATTTGAACAGATAAATTAGGAAAAAGCAGTTAAGAGGCTCAGATTTACCTCCACAGATAATGCACATAAGCAGCACGTCTCAAACACAAACAAGGGCAATATTATTAAGCAGGATCCTAAAACATGATGTCTAAGTGATAATAAGAACACAGAAGATATGCAGCTTCAATTTTATAAACACAGAAGCAGGACCTAATCGCCTATTGAGTTTAAAAAAACCCGTTAACCATTAAGCAGTAAACACAAAGCAACAATCTTCCAGTTTTTAAAGAGATTAATTACCTAAGGCTTGCCTAGGCGTGAGCTTGTGCATAATAATTACCAGAATTGTTAAAAAACAGTTCAGAAGTTGTTTTACCTAAAAGCATGCCGTTCTAGGTGTTGCAAAATACATGGATTATCACCAGTTTATTTAAAACATGATGATCAAATATGAGACCGTCTTATGTCCTTTTTCATGCATCAGTAGTTTAACTAAGTGTGACTGGGCCAGATCCTAAAGCATGGTATCTACTATTCACATAGAGATGCAGAATGGTTGCAGAATTCATAAAGCATGATTTCTAAACGCACAGGAAGTTACAGCATAATTTCACGATGTGAAGGAGCAACATTTTTATGTTGATGCTATTATTTAGCCTAGAAGCAGGATTTCTAAGTGATAAATACAGTCAAATGAGATGCTGAAGCAGTAAACTTAAAGCATGATATCTAATGCATGACATGCTTAGAATGTATTGGTCCTAAACATGGATTCTAATGCACATATAGGAAATGTAAAACTAAGGCATGGTTGCTACCCCTTGATATTGATAACATATATAGCTACCCTCCCCTTTTCACTAGCCATCCCCGATATCTGTTTACAAATAATTATTACAGACCAGCTGAGTAAATTACATAAATAGATAAAGGAAAAGAAGAAGTTAAACTATAGGGAGCCTGAAAAATAGGCCCAGATTCCCAGAACCTCAAGTGCTCAAATGTTTCATAGCCTTTCTCATATTTGGGTGTGTCAGAGTTCCGTAAGTACCTCAAGGCATCCCGGGCAGTGCTCACACCCAGATTTCATAACCATAATTGAGTAAGTGCAGTGTGGAAGGGCCAACCCCACTGCACCAGAGTTCAGAGGGATCTCATAGGAATCCCAAGGAAATCATACACTGGAGCGGAAGAACCTAAGGACCTGAGAGTAGAGTGAGAGTGCTTGACATAGTTTTGAAAATGTTTTAATAGGAAAGGCAGCGTTTGGAAAAGACTTAGTTGAAATAGTTTAATAAAATAGGAGAGTTGTTTAGTAAAAAACAGTTTGTTGACAAGAGTAGGACACTTAACAAACAGTACACTAATCGGGAGAGGAAAATCATCCTTCGGACTGGCCTGGTTGAGATCCTGGTAGTCGACACAAACTCTGACCTTTACATCTTTCTTGGGTACTGGCACGATGTTGTCTAACCATTTCGGATATTCAACTACCTTGAGAACCTTGGCGTTGATTTGCTTGGTAACTTCCTCTTTAATTTTCAGACTCATATCATGCTTGAATTTTCTGAGCTTCTGCTTTACCGGCGGGCACATTGGATTGGTTGGTAACTTGTGAGCCACAATGGATGTACTTAGACCAGTCATGTCATCGTACGAACATGAAAATATGTCTTCATATTTCAAGAATTGTGTGTATTCCACTTTCTCTGATGGCGATAGATGAATGCTTATGCGAGTTCCCTTGACAGTTTCTGAATCTCCCAGGTTGACTATCTCGGTTTCGTCCAGATTGGACTTAGGTCTATTTTCAAAATCCTCAACTTCTCTGATAATTTCATCGGGTATGGTATCTTCTTCTTCTGAATAACTATCCTTTTGTTGCGTTGTCTCATTTCATGTCACAATCATTAGTTCATCAAGATAGGAAAAAGTAATGCTATAAGATAAAATAATGAGAGAAAATGATAATAAATGAATAAAGACTCGTTGAAACATAAAAATGATTTTTGAATGTTTTGGAACATTGGAGATTTTATTGGAAAATGCAAAAAATGGAAATGCGGAAAATAAAATCATTAGCAAAATGAAATAAACAATGCTTGTTCAGCCTTGCTACCCGGGACTCGTCGGGCCCTGGATGGTCTGGCAGTCCAATTCCTGAGGAATCCCTTACTCACAGCTTGGATGGTAGGGACTTCCTTCTCCTCCTCCTCAACAATAACAAAACAGTCCACGTCACCATCTTCCAAGAATAGATCCTTCAAAGCTGCTAGAGTTTCTTCTTTTTTTGACCCCCATATGATATCAGCTTGCCGGAAAGTCTGCTCCAAATGTGGTATAGGCTGTTCCAATGGATAGTAGGGATCGCGCCATGGTGGTGACCAGTCTTCGTACTCCTGCCAAGTGTATTTGTATCCCAGCCCAAAAGTGGTGCCATGGTGCTTCAACTGAATTGGTTTGGAAATCCCCTGAAGATTTTTCCCGAGTCCTCTACCAAGCTCGTATCCACTCCAGTTCAGTATGCTTTCGATCTTAGTCTCCCACCATTTGTCTTTATCCACTGCATTGACCCGTTCAATGTGGTGGTAGGTTTCTCTACCAAGCCTTCTTCCACCTTCAATCACCGGGATGGTCTGGCGACCAAAGATAAGATTGCTTCTGTCTCCGTGGATGATTACTTCCTGGTGGTTCCATTCAAATTTCACTACCTGATGCAATGTTGATGCCACAGCCCCAACGACATGTATCCATGGGCGTCCCAACAACATATTATAGGATGCCGATATGTCTATCACCTGAAATTCAATTTCAAATCGTGTAGCTCCCATCTGCAGACAAAGACTGATTTCACCGATGGTAGACCTTTGAGAACTGTCGAAAGCCTTTACATTCATAGATTTGATCTCGTGCAGTCCCTTGCCCAATTTCTTGAGTGTTGTCAACTGACAGATGTTGAGGCTGGATCCACCATCAATCAAAATCCTGGTGATGAAGTAGTCCTCACATTGCACAGTGATGTGTAGTGCTTTGTTGTGACTTAGCCCTTCAGGCGGCATCTCGTCCTCGTGGAAAGTGATCTTGTGACTCTCCAGCACTTGACCTACCATATTGGACATTTCTCCACTAGTTATGTTATTTGGCACATATGCTTCGTTCAACACTTTCATCAAAGCATTCCTGTGTGTCTCTGAATCCTGCAGCAATGACAGAATGGATATCTGGCCTGGAGTTTTGTTCAGCTGATCGATGACTGAGTATTCCCTTGCCTGAACCTTCCTCCAAAGATCATCTGGGCCTATCTCAATGACGGGTGGCCTGTTGGAAGCATTCTTGCTAGACTCTGCCAAGTGTTCAGGTGTGTAGACCCTGCCGGTCCTTGTCATCCCTTGTGCAGCACCAACTTCTTTTATCTTGACTTTACTTTTCCTTCTTTCTTCAGCCGTGTAATCCCAAGGTACGGCCTTGTCGTTGAAAGGTGGCGTGGTTGACACTGTCACTGTGATTGGTGCATCTACTTTCACTTCAAATGGAATGGGTGCCTTAGCAGGCGACATAACTTCGTCCTCAAACGGCAAATGTGTGTTTGCAGGTGGGGCCGTTTCAAGCTTGAATGGGAGTGACGCAGTTACCTCGATGTCTCCGGATGGATGAATCTACACTATGATGGGATTAAGAGTGACTGCTGGCTTCTTTGGGTTATCACCTTCTATTATTAACCCGATCGACCCCTCTGGGTCCCAATCTTTTTCTATCTCTATCATGTTGACACCCCTATGGTATGGAAGCGAATTGTTCCTAACATTGGGAACATATTCTTTTGCCTGGATGACCTTGTTATCGATCATAGACTGGATCTTATCCTTCAATGAGAGACATTCATCAATTGTATGCCCCTTCATGCCGGAATGGTATGCACATGTTTTATTTGGGTTGACCCATTGGGATGGATTTTCAGGGGTTACAGTAGGGATAAGAGTGACATAACCAGTAGCTTTTAATCTTTCATACAACTGGTCGATAGGTTCAGTAATGGAGTGTATTGTTTAGGAGGTCAGCGATCAAAGTTGGTTCAAGGTCTTGGAAAATTTTGGCGAGTAGGGGGCGATTGAAAGTGAGATGGCTGAGAGTTGTAGGTATGATGAATAGGAGCTGGTTGGGAATATCTGGGGGAAGTAGGCTGATATGTAGGCGGTGGAGAAGGCTGATATGTTGATGGAGGTGCTGACTGGTGGGCGAGGGTGCTTGATAGGTGAGTGGGGAAGTTCTGTATACCAACAGGGATTTGGGTCCCTATGCAACCATTACCGTTCCTGCATCTTTCTTCTTGGATATACCACCAGACTGCAAGGCTTTGTTGGTGGTATGTAGGGCCTCAAAGTTAGTAACCATTCCACTCTTGATACCTTCTTCAATTCTCTCACCCAGCTTGATGATGTCAGAGAATTTGTGGTTTTCAATCACCATTAACCTCTCATAATACTGCGGGTCTTGTGCCTGGACGAAGAATTTGTTCATTTGTTCTTCCTCTAGGGCAGGCCTGACCTTGGCTGCTTCAGATCTCCAGCGAGCGGCATACTCGCGAAAAGTTTCAGTGGGCTTCTTTTTAAGGTTCTGGATGTAGAACACGTCTGGTGCATTCTCCGAATTGAACCTGAATCGGTCCATGAAGTCTGATGCCATACTTACCTAGTCGGACCACTTCTTAGGGTTTTGGCTTATTTACCAAGATAAAGCATCCCATGTGAGGCTCCTCATGAACAATTTCATGCGAATCTTCTCGTTTATTCCTACTCCAACCAATTTATCACAACAAGTCCTCAGATGGACCCTGGGATCACCTGTACCATTGAACATTTCGAAATTAGGAGGTTTGTAACCCTCCAGTAGCTCAACATCGGGCTGTATGCAGAGATCTTCATAGTTCAACCCTTCGACTCCCTTGTTTCCTTCAACGCCCTGAACTCGACTAGTCAGCTTCTTGAGTTCCTCGGCCTAATTCGTAATGAGCATATCCTTCTCACTAGATTCAGGTGTGTAAGCAATGTGTTGGGTGGAGTGAGGTAGAGTCTCCATGTATATGGGGTTGTTCTGATGACCTGTGGTTTGAGCATAGAGGTGGTCACTTGTGGTTCAGGGATAATTAACGGGGTAGTTATTGGAATGTGGAAAGTGTTGTGCTGGTGCTGTGGTGGGATAATTTGTTTTTTCGGTGGAGTTGTATGATGATGAATTGTGGGAGGGTTCTGTTTGTTTGTGGTGTTCTGAGGAGGTATTGGATTCTGAATGACATCTGGGATACTGAGTGAGAAGGATAAATTTTTCAAGTTCCGGATATGATCAAGCTCTCCTTGGAGTTTCAACAACCTTTGCTCGAGTTTTAACATAGAATCATTCTGAACCTGAGTACCTTGATTGTCAAAAGCTTCTTTTCGTTCCACTAGCGTTGTGTTTTCCTGTCTGATGTTGCCCAAATCTTCCATTTTGCCTTTGCCTTTGCCTTTAAGTGGACTAGGAGGAGGAGGAGGTGGAGGGCCCATGGATCTTGTGTGATATGATAATGATGCCAGAATGCACGAACCAACCTTTGGGGAGGGGAATAATCAAAAGAGAAACAAAACAAAAATAAAAAGCAGCCAAGTCAGTGAACATCATGAGAACAAATATTGCAGTATTTAAACACATAGTGCGAGAATAAAAGCGTGTCCTAATTTGGGAGCCTCGTTGTGCCCGAGGTAGGCCTAGCGACAAGTTGATTTTGGAGAACTTAGATACAAAATGCCTCATTTCATTAGTGTAAAATAGATGAGTCCAAAACGACACTAAAATAATGAGCAGGAAATAAAGTCACTAATGGCACTTGGCCTATTACATTGGTAAAAGCAATGAAAAGGAAACCTAGAATACTTAGTCCCCGAAGGACCTTCCCCAGGCTTGGTCTTCTTGGTTCTATCAATCAGGTTCCCTAGGTCGTGCATGCCCAACAGCAGGTATACCCTTGATAGATGCCCTCCTTTATTTCCTTCAGCATTCTGGCAGTCGACGACCCTTTTTCTTGTCTTTGATTCTAGCTCTATCAGACCCTGCTCCAAATATTCCAACCTTTCACTAGATTTGATGGACCTTTCCTTCCACTCATCGATCAGTTCCATATTAGTCTTGTGTTGCTCCAGATGATTGGCCTCGGACTCACGAAGCCTTTTGCGCAGATTATTGTATTTCACCTGAGACTCAGCCGCTTCGTCTATGACCCTATTTCTGCTGATGCCCGACTCAACTATCCCTGCTATGCTGTCTTCCAACCATGATAGGTATAAGCGTACATGCCCTGCGTGGTATATATCAAGCTCGATGGTGTCCCTTTCTACAATAACCTTGATATGCCATAGATGCTGAGCTTCACATTTGTACGGGATATCGTCGTCCTGAAAATCTGCCCTATAATGACTCATTTTGGAGACTTGCGGTATAACCTACTTTCTACCCGCCTGTCTCATGACCCTGATAGGAACATAAGGATATATGCCCCTTAAACCAATCAACACCAGGTGCGAGCGTCCCTCGATCTGATAATGAATCCACTGGTAGGGAACCATTCGAACATCCACTAAACCTAGTCCTCGGTCAAATTATCAAAAAACTGAGCCCATTCTGTAGCATTTTCTGGTTGAGCGAACCTATCAGGGATGTAGGTCATCCTATTAGGTGGTGGAAGGCTATATGATCATTCCACGCCCTTCGTGGAAATTCCTGACGATATTGGCCTCTCTGGAGATTCTCCAATAAGCATGGTTAGCAGATTGCAACCCTCAAAGTGTTTGGCCCCTTTCTGGAAATGGTCTAAGGCTCGGTATATATCTTCTATGATCATAGGGACAATGGTATATGTTTAACCTTCGATCCCTTCCATTAAGGTTTTGGCTACCATAGCCAGTCTAGTGTGAATCCGGTCTCCTTTGCTTGGAAACACCATCAGACCCAGGAAGAAAATGACGAACATGAAAACCTTGCGGCGAATGTGACCTAAGAAAGTAATAGAGAACTCGTCGTGGAAGATACGATAGGATTTTCTATGGCCGTATCATTCATAGAGATAATCAAAAGGTATGTAGGGCTCTGTCAGGAACTCTAAACCATCGTTCCTCTTCAAATCCATCATTTTCAGGAACTACCTAGCGGCACGGTTCTCCAGTACCAACAAACCTGGACTGTCCCAAGGTAAACCCGCAAAGCCCCCTATCTCCTCCAAGAGGGGGGTCATTTCTATGTTGCCAAAACAGAACACAGACCTTTCC
>ML339773.1:0-132170 GCA_005239505.1 Nicotiana paniculata | reverse complement strand
TCTCTTACACGGTTAGGGTTTATCCCAACCGTATAAATAGACCCAAGAACACATCATGAAAGGAGAGAGACGAATTTGGGAGTAAAACACACACACAAAATCATTGAAGGAGCAAGGATTATCAGTTTTCTTCATTTTTATTCAAGTATTTTCAATTCATGCACACTTATGCAATTGTTTGATCATAGCATGAGTGGCTAAACACCCATTGTTCTGGGGTTGTGGTTTAGCCATGAATATTGTCATTCAACATTAATTTAACTTTGAATATAGTTTACTCAATATATGGTTGTTTCTTCAATTCTGTGTTTAATTGCTTAATTATTTGGCCATTGATTAGGTTCTATATACTATCTATGTTATGCTTGGGAAAGCCGTATATAGATTAGAGAAGAATTGAAGAGAGCGCGATCTTAACCCTTCAGGGGAGCGGATTTGTGGTTAGGATAGGAATATACCTAGTCACCGTGCTTAATTTAACATCGTAATCTTAGTGCGTTCTAATAGACTAATTCCATAGGAATATAGGCATTAATCTATTGAGAATAGGTGAGGAGTGCTTCGGGAGAAGGCTATGAGAGTATTTATCGTTTAATTAGCAACCACGAGTGAACTATATGAAAGGAAAAGTTAATTAGAATGCAATATGAGTGGTGAATAGACCATAACCCTGGAATATTTATCTCTACTGAATACATCACAATATTTCTTGTCACTTGATAATTAGTTATTTCATAGAATTTTAGTATAAAATAGTACATCATTGATTTTATATTGGCTTGGTTAAATAACAATTAGAGTGATTTAGCTAGTAGTTTACACAAGTCTCTGTGGGTACGATATCTAGACTTAAAATCCTATATTACTTGTTGACCACGTACACTTGCGTGTGCATTGGGAAATCAACCAACAATTATACTTACCTCAGATTCCTCATCGGATTCTGCAATTGCCATAAGTGCTCGTTCATCTCCTTCTTCCATTCAATTTCCTATTGAGGGCAGTTTTTGATGTGGTGATCAGTCTTGCCACACTTGTAACACCCCTCATTGGTTTGTTTGAACCCTTGGTTTGTTGTATCTTCCATTTCTTGAAGGACCCTTTCCTCTCATTAGGTACTTCTTGAATTCCTTTGTGATCATAGCCATTTCATCTTCTTCTAGATCGGATCCTTCAGTGATTCTGAGTGCCAAGCTCATTCCCTTCTTGGTTACATCCATCTTCTTAGTTTTCCTTTTGTTGTAGTTCTTCTTATCATGAAGCTGTTCCTTCTTTCTGATTTCTTTTTTTCACTCGACTTTCCACATATGACAGTTTTTGATCATGTGGTTCTTTTTACAACATTTGAAACATACACCAGTCATCTGCAAGTGATCTCTTCTCCTCTCCTTCCACAAAGAATAATAGTGATCATTTAATAGTGGTGGCCTAGTGGTGGATTGCTTTTTACACTTGTCAAATAGTTCACTCATCTTGATCTTTTCCTAAGGTATTAACCTCTTCAAGGATAACCCGCTCTGATACCAATTGTCGTTTTATAGTTCAATACCACACAAGGGGGGGGGGGTGAATTATGTGGTGTCTAATTTTTCGCGTGCACAGATTATAGAAGGACTTGGTTCTTCTATGTGTTCCAACTACTACTATTGCAGAATAATAAATATAGAAAGTAAAGAACACAATTATTTTACGTGGAAAACACCCGGCTCAAAAGGTGAAAAGACCACGATGTACTACCTTGTAGGATTGTCTCCAAACACTTCACTACAACTATGATCCAACAACAAAGTTTACAAACTCTTGCAAACCTAAGGATTAACTCTAACCCTTATAGCAACACGCCACAAGTTGTTGTGATTATGTCAAGTTAACTCTAACTTGAAAGATACAACTCAGGTACCTAGTACAATTTTCTTCTAAGAAAGCTGAAAGGTACAACTCAAAACGCCTACCACACTTTGAACTGGAAATAAAGAGACACATAAAACTCTTGATGGAGCTGGTTCTTCAATCTGGTTCGTGTAGCTTCAGGATCGCACTCTTAAATCTCACAGGAATTGCTCAAAAAATGCCTTGCTAATTTGCTCTCAATTCATGCTTAACTTCAGTATGTGTGCATCACCTATAAAAGAGAACAACACTGATATTTATAGAGTTAGTAAATAAAGATTAACTAGAATTCTAATGCTACTCTTCCTTGGTGGAAGAGTTCTAGTTGATTTCAACTTCTAACGCCTTCCTTATCTTGTAATGTGTTCTCTTTGATTAAGGAGTCCTTCTCCTTATCAATTATGCAACCTTTTCGATCAGGAGATGTCAAATACACAAATTTAAGCTTATCTCTTTCACGTGCATCCCACATGCTCGAATCTGCCCATTTCTATGCACACAAGGGATGGACCTGGTTCATGCCTGAGTTCCTTTATGAGTCTTCAAAATTAACTTTTACTTGGGCCAACACTTATGCTTACTGTTAAAATCAAGAAATGAAGAGAACAAGTCTAAAGCAGGACTTACAACAGACGATGTGATCGAAGAATGCAAAGAACTCTACCTTGCAGGTCAAGATACAACCTCAGCTTTGCTTACTTGGACACTGGTAGGCTTGAGCATGCACACCGAATGGAAAGACAAATCTAGGAAAGAACTTTTCATGTCATTGGGAAAAATAAAAAAAAATTCGTTGACTTAAATCAGCTAAATATAGTAAGTAACTTAATACTTTCTCCATTTTATTTTATGTTAAATTATTTGTCTGGGCATATAGTTTGGAAATTTGAAGTTAAAAAGCGTTTTCTCTTATATACACGGACAGTGAGAATAATCTTTTACACAATGTTTGAACTTTAATATGTAATAGCGGGCTAGTTAAAGATTTTATCTGATTACTGACTAGTATTGATCAATAAATTTACCTGTAATTAGCTAATGATGATCATTGATCACTATAGATGACGAAGATCTTCCAAGAAGTGTGGAGATTGTATCCAGCACTGTTGCTTTATCGGAGCACGTCAAAGATCTGCAAGTTGGGAGACATGACAATTCCAGCAGGAGTTCAAGTATTTGTGCATTCATCGCGATCGTGGAGTGTGGGGAGATACTGCATTGCTATTCAATCCAGAGAGGTTCTTAGAAGGGGTTTCAAAAGCAGCAGGAAAAGAGCATCAGTTATATATTCCCTTTGGTTGGGGTGCCCGAATGTGCATAGGGTTGAACTTTGGCATGTTAGAAGCAAGCTTGCTTTATCTCGAATTCTGCAGCTCTTTTGGTTTGAGCTTTCTTCTTCCTACACTCATGCTCCTCATTGTACTCTCATTTTTAAACCTCATTATGGTGCTCACATAATCTTGCATAAACTTTGACCCTTCGATAAGGTGAGGTTGTTATTGTCATTTCTAATAAGGTTGATTAGAACTCTTTTGCTATTTATACATTTCAGAACACTGTCATTATGGATGTCGTGAGAGCTTGTTGGAATAAACGCTTTGTAACGACCCGGTCGGTCGTTTAAAGAATTTGCGCCCCGATTCCCTATGAACCGCTTCTCCCATGTCTATTTATGTTATTGGAACTTGTCGGAGCGTTGAGTGATGAAATCCGGAGTGATTTTGGACACATAGTCCATAAATGTGGAATTTATCTTTTGAAATCTGGTCGTAGCTAGAGTTGTGTGAAGACGGATCCGGAATGAAAGTTTGTCGACTCCGTTAGATCCGTTGGGTGATTTCGGGGTTAGGAGCGTGTTTGGAATGTGTTTCCGAGGTCAGTTGTGGATTTATGCTTGAATTGGCGAAAGTTAGAATTTCGGCGATTGCGGCCGATAAGTGAAATCTTGATATCGGACTCGGAATGGAATTACGAAAGCGACCAGGTCTGTAATGTCATATATGACATGTGTGCGAAATTTGAGGTCATTCAGATGAGTTTAGTTTCGGCATCAGATGTGAATTCTAGAAATTTTCTAAGTTCTTAGGCTTGAATCTATGCATAATTGATGATTTTGATGTTATGAGATATATTTTTAAGGCTCAACCAAGTTTGAACAAGGTATTAGGGTCAGTTGGTGGGTTTGGTTGAGGTCCCGGAGGCCTCGGGGTTGTTTCGAATGCCCAAAGGGTGAGTTTGAGAATTTGAGAACAGCTGAACCATTCTGGTTCTGATGTCTCGCACCTGCGATGGTATTTCCGCAGGTGCGAAGGGGGTGCCGCAGGTGCGACCCCTGGTCATTTAATGAATTTTCGCACCTGCGATTGGATTTCCGCAGGTGCGAAAGGGGTGCCGCAGGTGCGACCCTAGGCAATTTAATAAATTTCCGCACCTGCGATTCGGTTTCCGCAGGTGCGGCACAACAGGTGCGATCCCAGTATTGCAGGTGCGAAATATCTGGGCTGTTTACACCAAAAATCCGAGGGTTTGGAATTCATAAGTCCAAAATCGATTGTGACCTCGGAACTTGGCGATTTTCAGTGGGATTTGAAAGGGAGAATCATAGGTAACGTTTTCTAACCTTAATCCATTTGTATATCAATAATCTCTATCATTTTCCTCAATCTAATCAATGAAATTGGATGAAAAATCATGAAAATGGGATGAAATTTCCCAAGTGGAAATCTTAGGATTTAGGGAGATTTAGACGCCGAATTTTGTTGATTCTTGTTCGAGTGGGTTCATGAGCGAATGGGTGTTCGGGAAATATAAATTTTACCCGATTCCGAGACGTGGGCCTCGGGGACTTTTAGCGCAAATTTCCTAATTTCGCATATTAGCTTATTAATAATTAGCTATTTTGTTCACTTGAAGTGATATTTACACCATGCAATCGATTTGAATAGGTTTGGGCCACCCGGGGTCAGATACTCGTGGAAAGAGCGTGGTATTGAGTTGATTAGCGCGGTTAAGGTAAGTGGCTTGCCTAATTCTGTGTTGGGGACTTTCCCTTAGGCATTTTTATACTGATTTTGTTACGTGGATGCCATGTACACGAGGTGACGAGTGCGTACACGGGTCATTGTTGCTAAAATCCTATTTTTACTCCTATGAAATTGCTCATTTTCATTCATATATTACTATTTCCTATCTTAATTGAGTAGATAGCTTAAGAGTAAGCATGCCTACCTGTTCTGACTTGATTTCCTCTTATTTGCTACTAGTCGCATCATGCTTAGGTAGCTATACCATATTCTTGCCTGTTGTTTTTCTTGTACTGTTTAATTAAGCCATAATTGACATATTTCTGCTTTGCATATTTAAATTGGGACTACAGACTGAGATCTGGGAGCTTTCCCCCTGTACTGCATAGCATATTTAAATTGGGACTACAGACTGAGATCTGGGAGCTTTCCCCCTGTACTGCATTGCACATTTACTGTTGAGATATATGCTATGCTGAGCCAAGGGCTCTCTTTCTGTTGTTTATCTTCCCATTTTATTTAATACTATTTATCATTGCTTATCTATATTTCACTAATTTAAATTGTATATTGACTTGTTATACAAACTCAGTAGGGCCTCAACCTGACCTCGTCACTACTTCACTGGGGTTAGGCTTGGCACTCATGGAGTACCGAATGTGGAGTACTCACGCCCTTTCATGTGCATATTTTCCGCATGTGCAGATCCAGGTACTAGCACCCAGTATCGTGGCTAGGAATCGTTCCAGCAGCAGCCAGGAGACCGCGAGGTAATTCACTCGCATATGCAGAATCCCACGAGTCCCCTTCTACTCTAGTATAGGCATAGAAGACTTATGTATTTTTCCAGTGTTTCATTGTATAGAGCTACATTTAGTACAGAGCTTGTGACTATGGTGACATTCCGAGTTTTTTGGGAAATGAAAGCTGAGCAACTACATTATATCTACTTGAGTTCTTTTCTGTCTTTATTTTATTGATTCTGTCATTTTCCGCATATTTTAGGCTTACCTAGTCATAGAGACTAGGTGCCGTCACGGTACCTTCCGGAGGATAAAAATGGGTCGTGACACGCTTTGTATTTGTAGTAAAGAGTATCTGAAATAAATTGTACTTGTAACATAAACATAACGTATGCCAAAGATCTGAACATGATAATCTTAGAGAGATATGATACAGAGTACATACCTGAAGCAGAAGATATTATCGCGAAACAGAAGCGTTAATTGAAAAAATCGATTTCTACCTCCTTGCCCTAGCTTTACGTTCCACAACCATCAATAATAGAATAGTGTGAAAAGTGTTGGTGGTAACCGAAATGGATGGAGGGAGGACCAATTTATAGAAATTGAGTCCTAATCTGGTACGTCCATAAAGTAATCAGTTGAAGATTTTCTCTTAAGTTAAATATTAATGACAAGCTTACTTTATTGGGCCACACACGTAAAAGGAAAATTCTAACATTCTCCTACTTGGCCCAATAATTATATAATATTTATATATAATAACATATCCATTATTTGCGCATAAACAGATCTCTTTTAGGTATACCATACATACCATAATATGACAAACTACTAAATGTGAGTTATACATAGTTTTTTCTACATACTCCCTTCCATATACTACAACATTAATAACTCAGTATACTAGATCCATAAGCAATGAAACACTTCATATTATGGTCCACAATAATATCTCATTGAGAATTATCCTGTAAATTCTCTAAACAATAATGTGTAAACTCTTATGAAAAACAGGAAATCAGTAATGTCTATCAGAAACAATAAACTTAATTTACTGTAAAGAATTTTTACAGTATCTGGTCAATCAACCTATACTTTTGAGAATAAGGCAGATTACCTGCTACAATAGGTAAATGTGGTGACCTGGTATAGTGTAAAAAAGTTTAAATGTCGTTTGTGTTTATAAGTTTAAACTTTTGTCCAATCATCTACTATACCTTGTTGCAAATTTCTTCCAACAACATCAAATAGAAAAGAAAGGTATGAGGTTTTAACTTCAATACCACACAAGAGAGGGGTGATTTGTATGGTGTCCAATTTTTCGCTTAAACAGATTATGGACGGACCTGGTTCTTCTTAGTGTTCCTTAACCTACTATTGCTAAAATAATAAATGCGGAAAGTAAAGAACACAAGTAATTTACGTGAAAAACACCTGGGTTGATAATCGGCTTAATGTATGCATATTTTAGTATAAATCGCCACACATTTTTCTCATGTTTCGTATATTTAAGATGTTTAATATGATGATTTGTACTAAATTGTGGTATTTCTATGTGTAGGAATTATTCATATGCAATTTGGGATGAAATGGCGCGAATTGGAGCAAAATCGGAGCAAAAAGCCAAAAAGGAAATTTTGAGGGCCATAGCCAGCGTAGGGCACTGGCTGTGGCGGAGTCTCCAGAATGCAAAATATTTGAGCGTCAGGGCCAGCGCCCCACCCTGCCATGGATGCTCGGGACGTGAAGTTTCCCTATTCCGCCTAGGATTTGGGTATTTCGACCCTAAGAAGCCCCCAACTCATATAAAAGCCACCCTAAACCTATTTTGGTGGGGGAGACGTGATTTTTGGAGAACATAAGTACGAAACACTCGGGAGCACAAATTTGAGCAATTCTTCCATTCTTCTTCTAGTATTCATTGATTTTATGTTTGTAAACATTAATTTTGATTATTGTATGAACATGAGTGGATAATAACCTCATTATTCTAGGGTCATGGGTATACATGAATGTTGATGTTTGAAGTTTATTTTGACGAAGTTGATTTTATCATATTGGGTTGTTTATTTAATTATTTTTTTAGTTATTTTGCTGAGTAGCTAACAGTGAAATACTTTCTACGAATCTAGAGTTGAACTCGAAAGTGGGAATTCTAGATTGCATATAGAATTAAATAGAATAGTTTCTCGAACCGGAGCATCGGGGAACGGGTTCGCAATTAGGATAGACATATACCTACTTTCCTTGCTTGGTTGAAATACAGGAAGTGTAAATGCATTCTTGTTAATTTTAATTCCATAGACATATAGGTATTAAGTTAACTTGAATAGGCGAGTAAGAACTCGACAAATTCTTATGAGTAATATCAACCCTATCAATCAAACACCTAGATAAATCAATTAGTCATTTTAAGCTAAGAATGCAACACTATTGTTAGCTAACCCGTGACCCTGGAATATTATCTCCTATTTATTGTTATCTGAAATTGTTTATGTATTGTGGTCGATTTCTAGTTATTTCATTACTTGATAGTTTTTTAGGTAGTAAATTAGTAGATTATTTATTTTGTGAGGAATCTCTTGAATCGATAAGTTATTTTAGTTCGAATCAGTCGAAAGTTAATCATAAGTCTTCGTGGGAATGATACTCTACTCACTACTCTATTACTTGACGACCACGTATACTTGCGTGGGTGTGTTTGGTCGCAACACTCAAAAGATGAAAAAACCACGACCTACTTCCCATTAGGATTTCTCCAAATTCTCCACTAAATCACTGAGCCAAAAACTGCATTTACAAAAACACTTTTGTAAGCCTAGGACTAACTCTAATCCCTTGTAGCAAACAGCCTCTAACTGTTGTGACAACTTCAAGTTAACTCTAACTTGAATACTCTGAGTACCTATTACAATTGCCTCTACATAAAGCTGAAATGTACAATATGAAAACACCTACTACAATTGAACTATAATAAAAGTCAGACACTTGGAATTGGTTCTTCTATCTGATTCATGTAGCTTCAGGATTGCACACTTGAATCACACACGAATTACTTGCAAAATGCCTTGCTATTTTGCTATCAATTCATGTTTAACTTATGCATTTGTGCGTACTTGTAGAATGAGAACATCCTGCAATATATAGAGTTAGTAGATGAAGAAATAACTATACTTCTAATGCTACTCTTCCTTGGTGGAAGAGTTCTAGTTGATCTCAACTCCTAACCCCTTCTTTATCTTTGATAATGTTCTCTTTGAGTAAGGAGTCCTTCTCCTTATTAATTATGCAACCTTTTTTATCAGGATATATCAATTATGTCGAGTTACAATTATCTCCTTCACGTGCATCCCACATGCTCGACTATGCCCGTCTCTATGTACACAAGGGAGGGACCTAGTTCATGCCTGAGCTTCCTTTGTCAATCTTCAAAAATATCCTTCACTTGGGCCAACAAATTACCCCTTTTTGATGATGACAAACTCAGTGGTTTTCATAAGCTTAGGCTCTGTTTCAATGTAGCTCAACATCAACACAATGTTAGAAATAATTTTCCTTTTTATCAGTTCTCGTCAAGGACCAGGTTCATTAGGTTATAAATATCATTTTTCATCATGTAAAGCACAACCTTTTCCCCCTTTTGGCATCATCAAAAAGTTTCATAAAAAAGTGTGATACCTAGATTTTAAAACTTATTTTTGGCATCATCGAAAAGTTTCATAAAAAAACGTGATACCTAGATCTTAAAACTTGCTTATGGCCATTGGGTCTAGTTCAAATGCATTCATGGACAACCATCATCGATCAAGCTTAAGAATTTAAACCATCAAAGAAATATAAACAAACAGTAAAAGCAAAAATCAGCGAATGTAATTGATAGTTGATATGATTCTTCCACAAAACATAAAAAGAAATAAAAATACTGAAAGCATGAGCAAACAAAGAACATCCCAAATTGGGTCACTGAAGGGTTCACACTATGCTAGGAGCTTAAGGCTTGGAAGAACTAGGGGCTTGGTTTTTGGCTTGGAGAAGTTTAAGCATGTCTTCAAGAATTCCATCATTTTTCTCCTTTTCTCTTGCCAGCTCAGTTCTGAGGGCATCTCTCTCAGACTCTACCTCAGCCAACCGTATCTTCAGCCTCTCAATCTTAGAATCCTTTGCCCACTCTCCTGCACCAAGGCTTTGACCTTGCTATTGACGGGTACCTTCTTAGATGAACCAGGTTCATTAGGAGTGGCATGGACCTCATAGTCATAAGCAATCAGAATGTTAGCACCAAACTGATCTTTGCTTGTAGCCATCTCCCACTTGTTCAAAGGCACCTTACAATGTGCAAGAACAACTGTGATAATGAAGCCATAGGGAATGGCATGAGCTTTGGACCCATTTATAACCCTATCTAGGAGATGGATTATAAATCCAGGCTAGTTAATCTGCCTCCCACTATCCAAGCATGTCATCAGAACCAAGTCCATTAATTTGGCAATGTGCCTCCTTTCCTACATAGGAAGAACACACTTGTTGATGAATTCTAATAACACCTTATGTGGTGGCTTCACTTCCTCTGGTACACAGCCTTGGGCTCACTTTCCTCCTCATTGTCATTGAATTTTCTGGTTATGGCAAGGGCAGTAGGAAGGTTTTGTAGGCTTGGCTATTTCAGCTTTGTGTAGTCATTGTACCCCTCAACATGTACGCCTAGAATTTCACCCAACTCTTTTTCATCGAAAGAGATTTTACCCCTTTCACCAAGCTGGTAACCTTTCCATCCTTCACTTCAAGGATAATCCACTCTGATACCAATTGATGTTTTAACTTCAATACCACAAAGGGGGGGGGTGATTTGTGTGGTGTCCAATTTTTTGCTTCAACAGATTATGGAAGGACCTAGTTCTTCTAAGTGTTCCTTAACCTACTATTGCTGAAATAGTAAATGCAGAAAGTAAAGAACACAAGTATTTTACATGGAAAACACCTGGCTTAAAAGGTGAAAAAATCACGGCCTACTTCCCAGTAGGATTTTCCCAAACTCTTCACTAAATCACTGAGCCAAAATCTACATTTAGATAAACACTTTTTTAAACCTAGGACTAACCCTAATCCCTTGTAGAAAACAACCTCTAACTGTTGCGACAACTTCAAGTTAACTCTATCTTGAATACTTTGTGTACCTATTACAATTGCCTCTAGATAAATTTGAAAGGTACAATACGAAAACACCTACTCTAATTGAACTAGAATAAAAGACAGACACTTGGAACTGGTTCTTCTATCTGGTTCATGTGGCTTCAGGTTTGCACACTTGAATCACACACGATTGCTTGCAATATGCCTTGCTATTTTTCTCCCAATGCCTTTTTAACTTCTACGTTTGTGCGTACTTGTAAAATGAGAACATCCTGCAATACATAGATTTAGTAGATGGAGAAATAACTAGAGTTCTAATGCTACTCTTCCTTGGTGGAAGAGTTCTAGTTGATCTCAACTCCTAACTCCTTCCTTATCTTAAATAATATTATCTTCGAGTAAGGAGTCCTTCTCCTTATCAATTATGCAACCTTTTTTATCAGGAGATATCAATTATGTCGAGTTAAGTTGATCTCCTTCACGTGCATCCCACATGCTCTGCCCGTGTGTATGTACACAAGGGATGCACCTGGTTCATGCCAGATCTTCCTTTGTCAATCTTCAAAACTATCGTTCACTTGGGCGAACAAGGGACAACTATAAGAAAGTTATAGGTACGATAAGAGGAATAATAAAGAAGCGAGAAGACGCCAAGAGATCAGGAATCACTATGGAATAAAATTATGATATATTAGGCTTACTCTTAAAATCAAGAAATGAAGAGAACAAATAGTCTAAAGCAGGACTAACAACCGACAATGTAATCGAAGAATGCTTAGAATTCTACCTTACAGGTCATGATATGTTACAACCTATATTCATGTACGTTAGTTCATGCCTTAAGATAGTCGATGTAAATCTGATAAGATATTATCTTTGAGATGATAAGGAGTTAATCCTATTGGTCTTAAATGATATAAGGGTGTATAAGGGTGGTTAACAAGTATTAGAAGTTAAAGGAATCAAGGATGTTATAACCCGTATTTTCGGTTAAACCTAGAGGTGCTTAATATTATCAAGAGGTCATATTTTAAGGTATTTGAATCATATAATATATTTATCATAATTCTTGAAGTAAAACGAGTTATGAAATAAAAGTCGACAAAAGTTGTCGCAACTTACGTTCATAATTTTACTTAAAATTTAGGTCAAATGTTACTACTAATATTTTCTCACAATTTACTTGGAATTACGGGGTGATATACTCCTCAAATTAAATATCTATGAGTCTAGTTTCCAGCGCATTAAACCGTTCATCGATACGATCTCGCAGTAGAGAGATATTCACATTTTCACGAGACTGCGCCAAACAGCTCTCTATGGGGGCCACATAGGCGGTTTAATACTTATGGACATATATAAGATGCCTCAACCCCGTTTTTAGGCATTCTTTTTCAGTATATTCAGATACTAGAACCCTAAAAACACCCTCTCAATATTCTCTCATGATCCAAGTCCCAAACAAAGGGCAAACATCACAAATCAAGTGCCGGAAACCCGTGGCGCTAGTAAGTTTCTTGTTCTTCTAGTTGTTGCTGATTTATGTGTCGTTCCAGCTCGTGTGGGAGGTATTTTTAAGTGTTTTATGTTCTGTAAATACTCCCTCAAGTTTTTGATATCAACCCTAGGTGATTTCATGTCTTCTAAAGTGATTCTAGTGCCGAAAAACCCTAATTGATTGCTAGTTTCGCTTCCTTGTTCTTGTGGCAGTATTGGAGGGATATATCGTGGAAAATTAAGGTCAAAATGGAGTTTTTCTTTATGTTTTAAGGTAAGGAACCTCTTACTCTACATGTACTTAAGATTTTCCAAGTTGCAGCTAAGTCATTCAAGCTAGAACTTGTGAAATATATATCGAAAGACTTGGCAGTAATGTTGTTGGTTGGTGGACCGTTTTGGGAGGCTCAATTTGATTTTTATTGATGTTGGTTGAGATGTTTGGTGATTATTTTTACTTTTGTGAAGTCATATAAATAGTGGAGGTGTTGTCCATTTCATCGTAAAATAGGTTGTGGTCGATACATAATAGTTATGATGCTTAAACGATAACGATAGTGTCATTTCTCTGATTGTAGACTAATGAGTCGTGACATTTGCATAGATGGAGGTTGGGAAATATATAAAAGGTATGTGAGGCTATCTCTTTCCTTTTTTTGCACGAATCTGATTGTACATAAGGTAATGAATAAGCTTCCAAAGATACTCTACTCTTAGAAGCTAGCAGTACTTACATAGTTTCCCTTCTTATGGAACAACTGATGTTGAGGTTGCTTATCTTATTCTTCTGTTATAAATGTTGTTGGTTCTTCCTGATTCTTATAAGATTCTTCATGAAGAGTTAGTCCTAATAATGTGTACGGAGAATACCAACTTTACGTCACTCTGAAAGGTTCAGAATATGATTCCAATGAGTCCAGCATGCCTAACATATATTTATTCATTTTAATCTACCGAGTTGTGCTATAGGCGGCCGGGTACGGAACCTATTGTGTAACCATAGATCAATTGGGTTTTACCGAGCTCCACGTGGACGGGTATGATTCTACCGAGCCTTATCATGGCCAGGTACATTTTTACCGAGCCTATTACTGCCAGTTACAATATGATGATGATGATAACCACAGAGGCATATGTTTTAGAAGTTTATCTGTGTGTGTGTATGTGTATCTATATGTGTGTGTGTGTGTGTGTGTATATATATATCATCAATTTCATATCAGTAGCCCTCAGAGGTACCCAGATGTTACAGGTTGTATATTCTTTATCCCTGTTTACATTACTATTCTTACTTATGCTTTCACGCCTTACATAATCAGTACTTTATTCATACTAATGCCTTTTTTATTTGTGGACGATGTATGTTGTGTTGCAGGTCCTGATAGACAGGTAGGCACAACTCCCCCACCACAGTAGGCTGCCTATTTCAGCGATTATTAGCGAGATCCCTTCTCCGGACTTGCCGTGGTCTTGGTATGCATTTTTGTTATAGACATTATGGGTATGTCGGTGCCCTATTACGAAAATGTTGCAGCCCTTATGCTCCTTTAGAGGCTCATATACAGGTGTCGACTCATGTATAGTTTGGTATGCCTTGTCGATTGATTTTTGTTGTATAGTCTTTCACGGCAGCGTGGTAGCTCGTAGCTTGTATATAGTTTCTTGGAAATCTTATCATCCCATGTTATGTATGTTCATGCCATTATATTTCATTGTTGGTTGTTCATGATCCATATCTACCATTTATATTGATCTCGTCCGCTCTTAAAGATAATAAGGAATTTTAGATAAAATGTACGTTGGTGCTCGGCAAGTATGGCCCGAGTGCTAGTCATGATCCTCCAGTTTGGGTCGTGACAAACTTGGTATCAGAGAAAGTCTATCCTAGGGGTTGTCTATGAGCCGTGTGTAGTAGATTCTTTATTATCTATGTGTAGCGTGCCACATTTATAACCAGGAGACTACATTACATCTAGGGTTGTTACCTTCTTCCTGAATCTAGATCGTGCATAGAGTTAAGTCTTTAGTGTTCGTCTCTAATATTCACATTGTTTTATTTCAGCGATGTCTTCGAATAGGAAGCAAGTGATTAGTAAACGGCTCGATACAGCTGCAAGAGAGAGTAACAGTCAGGTGCCTCAAGCCAGAGCAGGACAAAGTGAGGCTTAGAGTGAGATGTCGTCTCATACCTCATCTAATCCATCTCCTCTAGAGGATATTAGGAGGCACCCAGCACCACCAGTTCCTCTGTCTGGCACTACCGACCAGGATATGCGGAGTGCGGCAGAGTTGTTGACTAGCTTGGTGGCTACTCAGGCTCAGAGGCAGAATATCGATGCTTTTGATAAACCGGTTAGTACGAGAGTTCGTGATTTTATTAATTTAGACCCTCAGACCCCAAGGAGGACCTGCATACTTTTATTTATTGGGTTCTTCGTACACTGCGGGTTATGCATGCTAGTGATACAGAGGCAGTAGAGTTGGCTTCTTATCAATTACGGGATTTAGCAGTTTTCTGGTATGATAGTTAGGAGAGATCCAGAGGTTCAAATGCTCCTCCAACTGTGTGGAAGAAATTTTTTGAGGCCTTTCTTCGTCACTACTTGCTAGTTGAGATACAACGAGCTAGAGCTGATAAGTTCTTGAACCTTAGACAAGGTAATATGAGTGTGCGAGAGTATAGTATGCAATTTGATTCTTTAGCAAGTTATGCTCCCCATATGGTGGCCAAGATGAGTGACAGGGTGCATCTGTTCGTGAACGGGTTGGGACCACATCTGATAAATAAGTGTACGACAGCCTCCTTGGTGGAGGGCATGGATATTTCCCGTATTCAGGTTTATGCCCAGACCCTAGAGGATCGTAAGCGCCAGCAAAGGGCAAAGAGGGAGTAGGATAGGGGCTAGCATAAGAGGGCGAGATTTGTAGGGTATTCTGATGACTTCAGAGGCAGTGTCAGGCCCCAGTCTTTGAGGAGTTCGGCGCCACCTGTAGCTAGTGCTCTTCCATAGTTTCAGAGGCCTCAGTATGATCGATTTACTTATAATGGTCCAGGTCAGAGTTCGCGGGCATCAGGATCGCAATATCATAGAGATACTAGTCAGACGAGACCCCCAACACCCCATTGTGATCAGTGTGACAAGGCCTATTTTGGACTGTGCCGTCAAGGTTCTGATACGTGCTATTCTTGAGGACAACCTGTCCATATTATACGGGATTGTCCTAATAGAGGAGGTGGTGGCATGGATTAGCCGACTGGATCTGCGTATGGTTCTTCCTTATGAGTTCGACCTCTAGAATAGGGTTTTAAGCAGTCGACAGGTCGTGGTAGAGGTAGAGGTGCAGTGCCGAGTTTGAGTGGTGCTCAATATAAAACCTATGCTCTAGTAGGTCGACATGATCTCGAGTCGTCTCCAGATGTTGTTACTAGTATATTGTCTGTGTTTTCTTATGATGTATATGCGTTGATTGATCCAGGATCTATATTATCATATGTTACACCCTTTGTGGCTAATAAGTTTGCCGTTGAATCTGAATTGATAAGTAAAGCACTTGCGGTATCTACTCTGATAGGAAATTCTGTGATTGCTAGAAGGGTATATGGAGGTTGCACAGTGATGATTTGTAGTCATCAAACCTCGACGAATTTATTTGAGTTAGAAATTGTTGATTTCGATATGATATTAGGAGTGGACTGGTTGGACTCATGCTATGCAAATGTTGATTGTCGTACGAAGATGTTTAGGTTTCAATTTCCTGATGAACCCATCGTCGAATGGAAGGGGAATATTGCTACACCGAAAGGTAGGCTTATTTCCTATCTTAAGGCAAGGAAGATGATCTTAAAAGGTTACATTTATCATCTCGTTCGCGTTAGGGATGCGGAGGCGAAGACGCCTACTCAACCATCAATCCCTGTGGTCAATAAATTTCCTGATGTTTTCCCAGATAAACTCCCAGGCCTTCCTCCTGAAAGGGACATTGAGTTTAAAATTGATGTGTTGCCTAACGCTCAACCCATATCTATTCTTCCATATAGGATGGCCCCGACAAAGGTGCGAGAATTTAAGGCGCAGTTGAAGGACTTCTTGGATAAGGGCTTCATAAGGCCTAGTACTTCATCTTGAGGTGCGCCAGTCCTGTTCGTACAGAAGAAAGACGGGTCATTAAGGATATGTATTGATTATCGACAGTTGAGTAAGTTTACTATAAAGAACAAGTATCCACTTCCAAGGATTGACGACTTGTTTGGCCAACTTCGAGGTGCCATGTATTTCTCCTAGATTGAATTATGTTCAAGGTATCATCAGGTGAGGGTTAAGGAGAAGGATATTCCAAAGACGGCCTTTCAGATAAGATATGGGCACTTTGAGTTCCTGGTGATGTAGTTCGGGCTAACAAATGCCCAACAACTTTTACGGATCTCATGAATACCGTATTCAGGCCCTGTCTTGATGTGTTCGTGATCCTATTCATTGATAATATGTTGGTGTTTTCTTGTTCGGAGGCAGAACATATTGGCCACTTGTGGATAGTATTATAGATTCTTCAGTATCGTAAATTATATGTTAAGCTCTCCAAATGTGAATTCTGGCTGAACTCAGTAGCATTCCTTGGCCATGTGATATCTGACGACGGTATTAGTGTCGTCACTCAAAATATTGATGTAGTAAAGAATTGGCCGAGACCTACAACACCAATAGAATTTCACAGCTTCCTGGGGCTAGCAGGATATTATAGGCGATTTGTAGACGGGTTTTCCTCTATATCAGCACCATTGACTAAGTTAACGCAGAAAGTTACTAAGTTCTAGTGGTCTAACGCTTGTGAACAAAGTTTTCAGGAGCTAAAGAATCGATTGACATCTGTGTGAGTGCTCACTCTACCAGAAGGAACAGAAGGTTATGTGGTATATTGTGATGCCTCAGGTATAGGTTTGGGGTGTGTATTGATGCAACGTGGGAAGGTGATTGCTTATGCATCAAGATAATTGAAGAAGCATGAGAAGAATTATCCAACCCATGATTTGGAATTGGCTGCAGTAATATATGGTTTGAAGATATGGTGGCAATACTTATACGGTGTCCATGTTGACATCTACACAAATCAAAATAGGTTACAATAAATCTTCAAGCAGAAGGAGTTGAATTTGAGGCAATGTAGGTAGCTTGAATTACTGAAAGATTATGATGTCGAGATATTGTACCATCCCGGTAAAGCCAATATTGTGGAAGACGCTCTCAGTTGTAAGTCAATGGGAAGCTTAGTAGACACTGAGGTAGGTAGACAGGGGTTGACTAAAGAGTTTCATCAGCTAGACAATACGAGAATTAGATTGTTGGACTCTGATGACAGAGGTGTTACTGTACAGAATACATCATAATCATCTTTGGTAGCCGAGGTAAAAGCACAATGATATAAAGATCCTACCTTAGTACGATTGAGAGAAAGCATTCAGTAGTGTAAGATTACGGCTATTGAGAAATGGGGCACTGAGATACCAGAGCCGATTATGTGTGCCGAATGTGGTAGGGTTGCGAGAGAAGATTATGATTGAGATTCATCAAACCCGATATTCCATCAATACCGGCTCGAAAAAGATGTATCATGATGTTAAGGATTAGTATTGGTGGGATAACGTGAAGAAGTCTATTGCAGAATTTGTTGCCTAGTGTCCTATTGTCAACAAGTAAAGATCAAACTTCAGAAACCAGTGGATTGCTTCAGAATATAGGGATTCCGACCTAGAAATGGAAGGTGATTAATATGGACTTCATTGTTGGATTACCTCGCTCTTATCATAAGTTTGACTCCATCTGGGTGATAGTTGATCAACTTACAAAATGTGCCCATTTTTTGCCAATTAAGACAACTTACATGGCTGAAGATTATGCGAAGTTGTATATCAAGGAAATTGTTAGGCTTCATGGTGTGCCGGTGGTGTGCCGGTATCTATTATATCAGACCGAGGAGCTCAATTTGTGGCTAACTTTTGGAGGTCTTTTCAGAAGGGTTTAGGCACACAAGTGAATCTCAGCACTGCATTCCATCCACAGACTGACGAACAGGCTGAACGTACCATTCAGACACTTGAAGATATGCTACGAACATGTGTTCTAGATTTCAAGGGGAATTGGGATAACCATAATCCACTCATAGAATTCGCCTACAATAATAGCTACCATTCCAGTATTAAAATGGCCCCATACGAGGCATATACAGGAGGAGATGTAGATCACCATTTGGATGGTTCGAAGTCGGTGAAACAGAATTATATGGTCCAGATTTGATTCACCAAGCCATTGAGAAGGTGAAAGTGATACAAGAGCGACTGAGGACGGCGCAAAGCATGCAAAGTCTTATTCTGATGTCCGATATCGTGATCTGGAGTTTGAGGTTGGTGATTGGGTTTTCCTGAGGATATCTCCTATGAAGGGTGTTATGCATTTTTGCGAAGAAGGGTACGCTGATTCTGCGGTATATCGGTCCATACAAAATTCTTCGACGAATTGGACATGTTGCTTATGAGTAAGAATTTCCATCCAAATTGGAATTTATCCACCCGTTATTCCATGTATCTATGTTGAGGAAATGTATTGGAGACCCTTTTCGGGTCGTCCCTATCAAAGATGTACAAGTTACAAAGGATCTATCATATGAAGAAGTGCCAGTAGCTATATTAGATAGACAAGTCCGCAAGCTGAGAACAAAGGATGTAGCTTTCGTCAAAGTATTTTGGAGGAACAAGAACATGGAAGAAATGACCTGGGAAGTAGAAGAGGTGATGAAGTCTAAATACCCTTACATGTTCCTTACTGAATATAACGAGGATGCCGGGGGGGATGCAGGACGGAAACGACTCTATGAGGAAAACAATAGCTTGAGAATACTCTTCCTTAATACAAAATGGTGATATGCAGATAATGTACATATCCATAATCTTTGTATAGCCTTGTGAGGATATACTATGGGTTTAACTGCTTGCAAGTTTGGCTAGTGTCCATTTTATAGGGGAAACTCGGCCGGAAATTTCTGTTGGAATCCACGATGAGTTAGACTCCCCATAAACCCTTACATTCGAGGAAGAATGTTCCTAAGAGGGGTAGGATGTTACAAACCATATTCACATACGTTAGTTCACATCATAAGTTAGTCGACGTAAATCTGAGAAGCGATAATCTTTGAGATGATAAGAAGTTAATCATATTGGTCTTAAATGATACAAAGTTGTATAAGGGTGGTTAACAAGTATTAAAAGTTGAACGAATCAAGGATGTTGTAACCCGTATTTTTGGGTAAACCTAGAGGTTTTAAGCTATTTGAATCATATATTATCCATATCATAAGTCCTGAAGTCAAACGAGTTATGAAACAAAAGTCACAAAAGTTGTCGCAACTTATGTTCATAATTTTACTTAAACTTTAGGTCAAATGTTACTAATTTCCTCCCAATTTTATTGGAATTAAGGGGTGATATACCCACTAAATTGAAGATCTATGAGTCTAGTTTCCAATGCATTAAACTGTTTGTCGGTACGATTTTGGAGTAGAGAGATATTTGTATTTTCGCGAGACTGTGCCAAGCAGCTCTATATGGGGCCCACATAGGCAGTTTAAGACATATGGACATATATAAGATGCCTCAACCACGATTTTAGTCATTCTTTTTCGGTATATTCAGGCATTAGAACCCTAAAAACATTATCTCAAGTTTCTCTCGTGATCCAAGACCCAAACAAAAGGTAAGCAACACAAATCAAGTGTCGGAATTCCCGTGGCACTAGTATGTTTCTTGTTCTTCTAGTTGTTGCTGATTTATGTTTTGTTCCAGATCGTGTGGGAGGTCGTTTTAAGTGGTTTATGCTTTGTAAATACTCCCTCAAGTTTTTAATATCAATCGTAGGTGATTTCAAGTCTTGTAAAGTGATTCTAGTACCGAAAAACTCTAGTTGAGTGCTAGTTTTGCTTCCTTGTTCTTGCGGCAGCATTGGTGGGATATTTCGTGGACAATTAAGGTCGAATTATAGTTCCTCTTTCTGTTTAAAGGTAAGGAACCTCTTACTATACATGTATTTAAGATTTTCCAAGTTGCAGCTAAGTCATTGAAGCTAGAACTTGTAAAATATATATCGAAAGGCTTGGTAATAATGTTGTTGGTTGGTGGACTATTTTGGGAGGCCCAATGTGATTATTATTGATGTAGTTTGGGTTGTTTGGTGATTGTTTTGACTTGTGTGAAGTCATATAAATAGTGTAGGTTCTTTCTGTTTCATCGTAAAATAGGTTGCGGTCGATACATAATAGTTATGACGCTTAAACGATAACGATAATGTCGTTTCTCTTATTGTAGACTAAGGAGTCGTGACATTTTCGTAGTTGGCGGTTGGGAAGTATATACGAGGTACGTGCGCTATCCCTTTCCTTATTTTGCACGACTCTGATTGTACATAAGGTAATTATGAGCTTCCGAAGATACTCTACTCTTAGAAGCTAGCAGTACTTACATTGTTACCCTTCTTATGGAACAATTGATGTTGAGGTTGATTCTCTTATTCTTGTTTTATCAATGTTATTGGTACTTCCTGATTATTATAAGATTCTTGATGAAGAGTTAGTCCTAATAATGTGTATGGAGAATACCGACCTTACGTGACTCCGAAAGGTTTAGAATAAGATTCCAATGAGTCCAACATGCATTATATATATATTATTCTACCAAGTCGCGCTATAGTTGTCCGGGTACGGAACCTATTGTGCAACCACTGATCAGTTGAGTTTTACCAAGTTTCACATGGCCGTGTATGATTCTACCGAGCCTTATTATGGACGAGTATATTTTTACTGAGCCTATAACGGTCGGGTATGATATGGTGATGATGATGCCCACAGAGGCATATGTTTTAGAAGTTTGTGTGTGTGTGTGTGTGTGTGTATGTATATATGATGAATTTCATGTTAGTAGCCCTCAGAGGTACCCAGATGTTACAGGTTGTATGTTCTTTCTCCCTGTTTAGATTACTGTTCTTAGTTATGCTTTCATGCCTTACATACTCAGTAATTTATTCATACTGACGTCCTTTTTATTCGTGGACGCTGCATGTCATGCTGCAAGTTCTGATAGACATGTAGACACAGCTCCCCCACCATTTTTGACGGATTTTGGAGCTATGAGCAGGGATTTCAAGGGGGAATCAAGTGTATTCAGTGAGGTAAGCTACATGGACTTTGTATCTTCTGTTTATGGAAATTATCCCATTGTTTAATCATGTTTTAGTTGTGAAATTAGAAGATTAAGGTCTTGAAACTTGAGAGTTTAAATTGGGGAATTGAGGAACCATATGGGGTCCGATTTTGATGTATTTGGTATGCATGAACTCGTGAGAGCACAAGAATTCTAGTTTTGTGATTTTTACCGGAATCCGAGTCGTGGGCCCGGGGGTCGGGTTTGGCCAATTTTGGGATTTATGATGTAAATTGGATAATTTCGAGTGGGCTTTGTCCCTTTAGCGTATTTTGATGATATGAATCTATTTTGAATAGATTCGGAGCGCGTTGAGGCCGAGTCGAGAAGCATAGGCATCGCGAAGTAGTTTTCTTCCAGTTTGAGGTAAGTAACGAACGTAAATCTTGACCTGAGGGTATGAAACCCCGGTATTTCATATTTTTTTGATAAATGAGGTGACACACATGCTGGGTGACGGGCGTGTGGGCGTGCACCGGTAGGGATTGTGACTTGGTCCGTCCCATAGCGACTATTAAGCCGCGTATTTAATTTGAAATCACGTGATACTCCATATTCTAGAGATTTACACTATATTTGGGCTGTATGCCATGTTTGAGGCCTAGTGCTGATCTGTTTGGACCCTCAGGGGTGTTTTACTACTATTTCTCACAATGATTTTGATAGAAAATATGATCTCAGTCCTGATTTATACTTGTTAATTTTCATTTCTGTTTATCACCCTGTTTTCAAACAAACGAGAAATGTTTTGGGCTGAGTCCCTGTGATAGTGGTGAGATTCTCGAGTGGCTTGTGAGGGTGATGACTGAGCAAGGCCGAGAGCCGGATTTGTGAGGATAGTGATGGATCGGGCTGCACGCCGCAGCATTATACACCTATATACATATATATTGTGTCGGGCTGCACGCCGCAGCATTATATATATTGGGTCGGGCTGCACGCCGCAGCGATATAGCGCTTGGGCTGAAGGAACCCCTCTGGAGTCTGTACACCCCTAATGAGCATAGTACACTATTTATGGATCGGGCTGCACACTGCAGTGTTATATATATATATATACATGGATCGGGTTGCACGCTGCAGCATTATATATATATATATACATGGATCGGGATGCACGCCGCAACAGTTATTATATGATACCTATTGAGCGTGAGTGCAGAGTGTGAGTGCTACTAACTTAGGACTCCCCTATCTTATTTACATATGTGTGCTCATACTGCTTACCTTTTAAACTCCTTTTATCTTACTTACATATCTTGCTTAGACTGATTATCTATTAAATGACTAATTTACTAAGTAAGTTTGGCCAGGACCCACCATTGTGGACCTCGAGGGGTGCCTAACACCTTCCCCTCAAGGTAATTTCAAGCTCTTACCCAATCTCTGGTAACGTAGAATGGTTTCATGAGTTAATTGCATTAGGTTCCCTAACGCACCATAAATTTGTTAGGTGGCGACTCTTCACTTTCCATACCCCTCTCCCAAAAGGAAGGGAGTTGTCCCAAATGAATGTCGAAACCCAATTCCGCGAGGAAAAAGGGGGGCGCGATAGTTATTATATGATACCTATTGAGCATGAGTGTTGAGTATGAGTGTTAAATGACGAGATATGAGTCACGAGTGACTAAGTGGCTGGCCCGAGAAGCTTTATTTATGAGTGACACTATGCCCGAGGGGCTTATTTTCTATGAAATTTCTATTTTCACTCTTCTTGGTATTTCTGCCTCTAAACGATAAATGTTGAATAAATGTTTTACATGAGATTGGAAGGGAGAAAATGGAGTTTATGAAACTTTCGGAACTGGATTTTCTGACTTGTTTTAGTGTTTTCCACTGATATTTCTTATATGATCTTTACATGACTTTAAATCTCGTCACTGCACTCAAGCCCTTATTTATATTTTTTACTTACTGAGTTAGTGTACTCACGTTACTCTCTGCACCTCGTGTGCAAATTCAGGTGCCCGGATGGAGTGAGACTCGGTTGTTCTCAGTGGAGCTGGTCGGAGATTGTGAGGTAGCTGCACGACGTTCGCATCCCCACTCTTCTCCCTCTCATTTTGTCGCATATTTACATTTTCCTACACTTGATGTATTAAGGAAACCATGTCAGATTCTATGTTCTATTTAGCGCTCATGACTCCGGTCTTGCGGATTTCGGTTTACATATTTTCTTTGATTATCCGCAGATTTTGAAATACTAAACGTGCAAGATTTTTGATACATTTTGTTGTTGTTTTAAATTGAAAGTTCTTTGTATTATGTTCAGTAAATTGGCTAGCCTAGTACCACGATAGGAGCCATCACTTCTAATGTAGGCTTTTGGGTCGTGACAAGTTGGTATCAGAGCCTAGGTTACATAGGACTCACCGGTCATGAGCAGGTTCAGTAGAGTCTTGCGGATCGGTACGGAGACGTCTATACTTATCTTCGCGAGGCTGCAGAACCTTTAGGAAAAATCTCCCATTTCTTGAATTCTTGTCGTGCGAATCTATTGATTCTAAAAATTTCCTTCTATTGTTTTATCCTCTCACAGATGGTGAGGACACGCGCTACTAGTCAGGACGATTAGCCACCAGTGGGACTCATGAGGGGTCGAGGCTACGGTCGAGGCCGTGGTAGAGGTAGGGGTGCAGCCCGCGCAGCTGCCGGGGCGGTACCTATAGACCCACCTATTGTTCCAGATCAGGTCCCAACCCTAGATGCTTCAGTGGGACTAGTTGTGCCTATTTATATTTTGGGCCTTCAGGAGACCTTGGCCCAGATTCTTACTGCATGCACCAGTCTTGCTCAGGCAGTCGTTATTCCCACATCAGCCGCTACTTCTCAGGTTGGGGGAGGCAGTTAGACTCCAGCTGCCCGTACACCTGAGCATGTTATTCAGGGGCTTCAGACCCCGGAGGCAGGCCTAGTTCAGTCGGTTGCTCCGGCCCAGGATTTTGTGGTTCCAGCTATGGCTGACAATGAGCAATGCAGGTTTGAGAGATTTGAGAGGCTTCCACCTCAGACTTTCAGTGGTGCTGAGGGCGAGGATGCCCAGGGGTTCTTAGACAAGTGTCAGAGGATGCTTTGCACGGTAGGGGTATTGGAGACCAATGGGGTCTCGTTTACTACCTTCTAATTCTCAGGAGCTGCATTCACTTGGTGGGAGGCTTATGAGAGGCGTAGGACCATTAGTGCATCGCCTCTTTCTTGGCAGCAGTTTTCCACTCTCTTCTTAGAGAAGTATGTTCCACACTCCCGCAGAGAGAAGCTCCGCAGGCAGTTTGAGTAGCTGCGGTAGGGAGATATGAAGGTGTCACAGTACGAGATGAGGTTTTCTGAGCTTGCCCGTCATGCTATTTGGCTAGTCCATACAGAGAGAGATAGGATCAGGAGATTTGTGGATGGCCTCTCGTATCAGCTTTGTATTCTTATGACCTGAGAGAGGGTGTCGGGTTCTACTTTTGAGAAGTTAGTTGATATTACCCAATAGATTGAGTCGGTTCGCCTCTAGGAGCGAGACGAGAGGGAGGACAAGAGGCCTCGAGGATCTGGTAGTTATGGTGGTGTTCCTTCGGGGGGTCAGTTCCATCACGGTAAGGGCCGTCCATTCAAGCAGGCTCAGTCGTGCCGCGCAGCCTATCGTGGGAGATTCGTTGGGCGTGATCCTCACAGTTCTCATCAGGGGAACACATCATTGAGTGCTCTCCCAGCCCAGAGTTCATCTCGACCACTGTCGGCTCAGAGCTCATCTATGCCTGATTCTTCCAGAGTTTATCCCGGTGCTAGGGGTTCCCTTCAGTCCCCGTCTCCAGCATCGAGGAGTTGTTACGAGTGTGGGGAGTTTTGGCATATGAGGCGGCAGTGTCCTCGTCTTCTTGGGGGTCCTTCTCAGTAGAGGGGTCAACCCTCGACATCAACTCCAGTTACTTCACCACTCGCCCAGGATGCGAGGGGTGGGGTTCAGACAGCTAGAGGCTGCCCTAGAGGGGGAGGTCGCTCCGGTGGAGGTCAGGCCCATTTCTATGCACTCCTAGCTAGGCCAGATGCTATGCCCTCCGACGTAGTGATCACATGTATTTTTTCGTCTTGTCATCAAGATGCTTCGGTCTTATTTGATCCTAGTTCCATGTATTCCTATGTTTCATCATATTTTTCCCATTTTTTAGATATTCCCCGCGAGTCCCTAGTCACATATATTCATGTGTCGACTCTGATGGGCGATACTATTTTTGTGGACCGCGTGTATCGATCATGTGTTATATCTATTGGGGTCTGGAGACCCGAGTGGATCTCCTATTACTTAGCTTGGTTGACTTTGATGTGATATTGAGCATGGATTAGCTATCTCGGTGTCATGATATTCTAGATTGTCACGCTAAGGCCGTGACCTTAGCAATATCGGGATGTCCTAGAGTCTAGTGGAGAGGTTCTATTGATTATGTGCCTAGTAGGGTGATTGCATACCTGAAGACTCAACGTATGGTAGAGAAAGGATGTTTGTCTTATTTGGCTTTTGTGAGGGATGTCAGTGTTGAGACTCCCACTGTTGATTCTGTTCCTGTAGTCCGTGAGTATTCGGGCGTGTTTTCTACTGATCTGTCGGGCATGCCACCCGATAGGGATATTGATTTTGGCATTGAGCTGGTGTCGGGCATTGAGCTGGTGTCGGGCACTGTATCGTATGGCACCAGCGGAGTTGACGGAATTGAAAGATCAGTTTCAGGAACTCCTAAAAAAGGGGTTCATCCGGCCTAGTGTGTCACCTTGGGGTGCATCGGTGTTGTTCGTGAAGAAGAAGGATGGTTCCATGAGAATGTGAATTGACTATAGGCAGCTGAACAAGATTATAGTCAAGAATAAGTATCCTCTGCCTCACATTGATGATTTGTTTGATCAGCTTCAGGGAGCTAGGGTGTTCTCTAAGATTAACTTGAGATTCGGGTACCATCAGCTGAAGATTCGAGATTTATATGTTTCTAAGACGGCTTTCAAGACCCTTTATGGCCACTATGAGTTTTTGGTGATGTCTTTTGGGCTGACCAATGCCCCAACAACGCTCATGCATCTGGTGAACAGCGTATTTCAGCCATATTTGGATTCCTTTGTTATTGTGTTCATTGATTACATCCTGGTGTATTCTCGTAGCCAGGAAAACCATGCCCGACATATGAGGGTTGTATTGCAGAAGTTGAGGGAGGAGAAG
Organism: Nicotiana paniculata; assembly: GCA_005239505.1. Taxonomy (NCBI): domain Eukaryota; kingdom Viridiplantae; phylum Streptophyta; class Magnoliopsida; order Solanales; family Solanaceae; genus Nicotiana; species Nicotiana paniculata. Next base: position 105,452 of record ML339773.1, on the reverse strand, counting down.
ATTTATGAAAAGTTCTCCAAGTGTGATTTTTGGCTTGGCTTAGTAGCTTTTTTGGGGCACGTGGTGTCCAGTGAGGGTATTCATGTTGATCCGAAGAAAATAGAGGCAGTGCAGAGTTGGCCCAGGCCGTCCTCAGCTACAGAGATTAGGAGCTTCCTTGGTTTGGCAGGGTTTTACCGTCGCTTTGTGGAGGGGTTTTATTCTATTGCTTAACCCTTGACAAAATTCACTCAGAAGAATGCTTTGTTCAAGTGGTCAAACGAGTGTGAGGAAAGCTTCCAGAAGCTCAAGACGGCTTTGACCTCAGCTCCAGTGTTAGTATTTCCCTCAGTTTCAGGTTCTTATACCGTGTATTGTGATGCCTCGAGGATAGGCATTGGTTGTTTTTTTGATGCAGGAGGGTAGGGTGATTGCCTACGCGTCGCGCCAGCTGAAGACTTATGAGAAGAATTATCTGGTACATGATCTCGAGCTAGCAGCCATTGTTCACGCCTTGAAGATTTGGCGTCATTATTTATATGGGGTTCATTGTGAGATTTTTACTGATCACCGTAGCCTGCAAAACTTGTTTAAACAGAAGGATCTGAATTTGCGTCAGAGGAGATGGTTGGAGCTTCTCAAGGACTATGATATCTACCATCCGGTGAAGGCCAATGTAGTGGCCAATGCCTTGAGTCGTAGAGTTGAGAGTTTGGGGAGTCTAGCATATATTCCAGCAGCTGAGAGACAATTAGCACTTGATGGTCAGGCCTTAGCACGCCAGTTGGTGAGGTTGGACCTATCGGAGCCCCGCCGGGTATTGGCATGTGTAGCCTCCAAGTCTTCTCTTTATGACCGTGTTAGAGAGCACCTGTATGATGACCCACACTTGCTTGTGCTTCAAGATAGGGTCCGGAGAGGTGATGCCAGGGATGTGGTTATTGTCGATCATGGTGTTATGAGGATGCAAGGTCGGATATGTGTTCCTAATGTAGATGGGATTCGAGAGTTGATTCTTGAGGAGGCCCACAGCTCGCGGTATTCCATCCATCCGGGTGCTGCGAAGATGTATCAAGATCTGAGGTGGCATTATTTGTGGAGACGGATGAAAAAGGATATCATTGGATTTATAGCTCGATGTCTCAACTGCCAACGGGTCAATTACGAGCACCAGAGATCTGGTGGATTACATCAGAGTTGGGTTATTCCTGAGTGGAAGTGGGAGCGGATCACCATGGACTTTGTAGTTGGACTCCCACGGACTTTGAGGAGGTTTGATGCTATATGGTTATTGTGGATGGGCTGACTAAGTCCGCTCACTTCATTCCAGTTGGTACTACTTATTCTTTGGAGCGGCTAGCTGAGATTTATATCATAGAGATTGTTCGAGTTCATGGTGTTCCAGTTTCCATCATCTCCGACAGAGGTACTCAGTTCACATCGCAGTTCTGGAGGTCCGTGCAGAGAGAGTTGGGTACTCAGGTTGAGTTGAGCACGGCTTTTCACCCCCAGACGGACGCTCAATCCGAGCGCACTATTCAGATTCTAGAGGACATGTTGCGCGCTTGTGTTATTGACTTTGGGGGTTCATGGAACCAGTTTCTGCCACTCGTGGAGTTTGCATATAATAATAGTTATCGGTCGAGCATTCAGATGGCTCCATATGAGTCTTTGTATGGGAGGAGGTATAGATCTCCGGTTGGTTGGTTTGAGCCGGACGAGGCCATACTCTTGGTTACGGATTTGATACAGGATGCTCTGGATAAGGTGAAGTTGATTCAGGAGAGGCTTCACACGCGCAATCGAGGCAGACGAGTTATGCAGAGGGGAAGGTCCGGGATGTAACTTTCATGGCTGGGGAGAAAGTTCTGCCGAAGGTGTCACCCATGAAGAGTGTTATGCGGGTTGGAAAGAAGGGAAAGTTGAGTCCCCAGTTCATTGGGCCTTCTGAGGTGCTTCAGAGGGTTGGAGAGGTGGCTTATAGACTTTCCTTGCCACCTAGCTTGTCGAGCGTGCATCCAATGTTTCATGTTTCCATGCTTCGGAATTATATTGGTGACCCGTCTCATATTTTGGACTTCAGTTCGGTTCATCTTGACGGTGATATGTCTTATGAGGTCGAGCCAGTAGCTATTTTGCGTCGTCAGGTCAGAAGGTTGAGGTCTAAGGACATAGCTTCAGCAAAAGTGCAGTGGAGACGGCAGCCGGTGGAGGAGGCCACCTGGGAGACCGGGTGGGAGATGGGGAGTAGATACCCCCATCGATTTGAGACTCCAGGTATGTTTCTAGACCCGTTCGAGGATGAACGTTTGTGTAAGAGGGGAGAATGTGATGAGCCGACCGGTTGTTCCGAGAATTTAGCCCTGTTTCATTCCATTTCCGCTTCATTCTTGTTTGGTTGAGCTTTTTTTGTTGCGTTGGGTTGATCGATTCGGGTTCGGGTTGGTTGTGGTGAGAAATGAGACACTTAGTCTCTTTGATTGGTGATTTAGTTGGAAAAGTCAAACGGAAGTTGACTTGTAGATAAATGATCTCGGAATGGGTGTTTCGTGTCTTGGATAGTCATTAGGTGATTCGGGACTTAGGAGTGTGTTCGGAATTTCATTCGGAGGTCCGGAGTAGAATTAGGCTTGAATTGGCGAAATTGGATTTTTTTGCAATTTCCGGTCGGTAGTGTAAAATTAGCTATCGGGTTCGGAATAGAACTACGGAAGTTGGAGCAGGTCCGTAGTGTCATTTAGGATGTGTGTGCTAATTTTCAGGTCATTCGGACGTGGTTTGGGTGGTTTCGGCATCATTGGCGAATTTCAGAAGTTTAGGAATCCTTAGGCTTGAATTTTGATTCGATTTGGTGTCTTGATGTTATTTTGTATGTTCCGAGGGTACGACTAGCTTGGTGTATTAATATATGACTTGTTGGTACTTTGGTTGAGGCCCCGAGGCTCGGGATTGATTTCAGATGATTTCAGGAGGTTGGAAGTTGGGAAAAATTGTAGCAAAGGGCTGCTAGTGCAGGCCTTCTAGTGTGGCTGCACTTGTGGACGGGGAGTTGCAGGTTCGAAGGCGCAGGTGTGGAATGCCTTGCGCAATACGAAAAAGAGGAACCTGGCTTGGGAGCGCAGGTGCGAAAGTTGGGTCGCACCTGTGGGCCACCAGGTGCGTGATGAGGACCGCAGATGCAGAATTTTGGCTTAAGTGAGGTTCCGCACCTGCAAGGGATTTTCCGCAGGTGCGGGGTTTTGGTCGCAGGTGCGATTCTGGGCAGAACCTATATAAGGTTGCCTTCGCGAAATTCTCTCATTTTCTTCACCATTTTTGACGCACTTTGGAGCTTTGATCAGGGATTTCAAGGGGGAATCAAGTGTATTCAGTGAGGTAAGCTACATGGACTTTGTATCTTGTGTTTATGGCAATTATCCCATTGTTTAATCATGTTTTAGTGGTGAAATTGGAAGATTAATGACTTGAAACTTGATAGTTTAAATTGGGGAATTGAGGGACCATTTGGGGTCCGATTTTAATGTATTTGGTATGCATGAACTCGTGAGAGCGCAAGGATTCCAGTTTTGTGATTTTTATCGGAATCCGAGTCGTTGGCCCAGGGGTCGGGTTTTGCCAATTTCGGGATTTATGATGTAAATTGGACATTTTCAAGTGGGCTTTGTCCCTTTAGCGTATTTTGATGATATGATTCTGTTTTGAACAGATTCGGAGCGGGTTGAGGCCGAGTCGAGAAGAAAAGGCATCGTGGAGTAGTTTTCTTCCGGTTTGAGGTAAGTAACGAACGTAAATCTTGACCTGAGGGTATGAAACCCCGGTATTTCATATTGTTTTGATAAATGAGGTGACGCACATGCTGGGTTACGGGCATGTGGGCGTGTGGGCGTGCACCGGTAGGGATTGAGACTTGGTCCGTCCCATAGCAACTATTAAGCCGTGTACTTCATTTGAAATCACGTGATACTCCGTGTTCTAGAGAGTTACACTATATTTGGGTTGTATGTCATGTTAGGGGCCTAGTGTCGACCTGTTTGGAACCTCAAGGGTGTTTTACTACTATTTCTCACACTGTTTTTGATAGAAAATATGATCTCAGTCATGATTTATACTAGTTAATTTTCATTTCTGTTTATCACCCTATTTTCAAACAAATGAGAAATGTTTTGGGCTGAGTCCCTGTGATTGTGGTGAGATGCCCGAGTGGCTTGTGAGGGTGATAACTGAGCGAGGTCGAGAGTCGGATTTGTGAGAATAGTGATGGATCGGGCTGCACGCCGCAACGTTATATACCAATATACATATATATATATATTGGGTCGGGTTGCACGCCGCAGCGTTATATATATTGGGTCGGGCTGCACGCCGCAGCGTTATATATATTGGGTCGAGCTGCACGCCGCAACGTTATATATATTGGGTCGGGCTACACGCCGCAGCGATATAGCGCTTGGGCTGAAGGAGCCCCTCCGGAGTCTGTACACCCCCAGTGAGCGCAGCCGACTATTTATGGATCGGGTTGCACGCTGTTGCGGTTATTGTTGATACCCAATTTTTCCCTATATTATTTCCAAAATGCATATATCTTTTCAAAACAATGCATGAGCATCCCTATATTATATTTTTAAAGATTTTTTAATTAATTTATCCCAGTATTTTTTATTATATGGACAATTACTAATTAAATCACCATTGGTTTTATGAAAATTTTATTGCTTAATTTTATCACTTATGTTTAGGCTAAGCTTTAATTATTTTACGAATAGTCGTACTTATGTTTTTGGGTTATAAGTGCAATAACTTTGCAGTAATAACCCACGAGTGTATAATTACCTTATATCACAAGAAATTGACCTTTTGTATTTTTATAATATTAAGTAATTATTTCAAATCAATTTAATGCATAAAAAACATTTTTTATCATTTATTAACTATTTTTTACAAATTATTTTGTCAATTAAGTGGGTATTTAATAAATAGCCTTTTATTTTCGGACCTAACACCCTCAAACATTAGCCCAAACCTTTTTAAAAGATATCCCAAACCCCTTAGGCCCAAACCTATACACTCGACCCAATAACCCGTTTAATCGGGGTCGTTGATCATTTTGATCAACGGTCCACGATTAAACCTACCATTATTAATCCCCTAACACCCTAACCCCATTCATTTTACTCAACCCAGCCGCCCCTGAATCCCTCATACTTTCCATTCTCTCTCAATCACTCCCTAAAAACCTAGCCGCTGTCACCTGCAAAACTCCCCGTCTATGGGGTTTCTATGGATTTCTCGGCCCTTGCCGGCCTGTTACATCTTCTGGTTGTTCGACATCATTGATTTAGGAGAGAATCTCGAAGAGATTCAACCTGGTTCTTTTCAAAACCTTTATCACAGGCCTATCTATGGCCATTCTCGTTGTGAGTACTATTTCTTGCCTATTTTGGTTCAAATCTATGGTTTTCGGCCATTTTTCTTTTACTTCTACTATTTCTTAAAAACCCCTAGTTTCACTAGTCTTTGAATCTTTTCAGATCTTCGTAGATCTGAGATGATTCGAGTATTATTGGGTGTTTTGTTTTAAAAAAAATTTGTTCTAGTTAATTGCTTCAATTTTTTTCACTCTTTCTGAAATTAGGGTTCGTCCCAGACTTTCTTCAAAGGTTTTCCTAAATTCTCAATGATTAAACTAAATGTTCTTCATTATCTTTATTGATTCTCATGTATATTCTTCAACCCTTGATGTTTTTGTTTGTCATATAGATTTCTTCAATTTTGTTTCGTTATTATCTTGATTTCTGTGAACCGGTCTTATTAACTAATTCTATTAAGAGATTCGAATGTTTTTCCCCGTTAAAATCATTATTCTTTAGGGAGTTTTTATTTAGTTGATTTCTATTTAGGGATTCGAATAATTCTTTCCTATAAAATAAGTATTCTTTGAGATTTGTTTTACTGATTCGAATGACTATCATGTAAAAATTAGTATTTGCTGAGATTTTCACTTGTTCCCTTATTTGTGACCTTAATTGATTATACTTGCCTTAATTAATTATCAGTATGGTTTGGGATTTTACCGACTCCTTATATGGTATGATTTTTTTTACCGTAATTGAGTCCCAGTTCTGACCGTTAAATGAATCTCCCCAATTAAAGGGGTCCTTTTCGGATTTCTCAATTGGAATTGATTCCCTAATTGGTTGATTGCTCTTAATTGATTGAAATTTTATTCTCTTTACCTTATTTATTTTGTTCCCTAAGTGTTATATATACACTCTCATTCTGCTTCTTAAAGAGGGACAATAGTTCAAACACACACACACAAACTTTCTCTCATCTCTCTTTCTACTACTTGTATTCATTGCTTGTTTAGCCGGGTGAAGGCCAAGGCTAGACTGTCAAATCCTGCATACTTCACCTTCTGTCTTTTCTTCCTTAACTGGTATGTTCCTTCTTCTAATGCCATTCATTATACTATGAAGTTTAAATCTATATGATTCTCTGAGGCTCTATTCATGTTAATATCCATGTCTTTTATGCATTAGACTAACCGCTTATGTACTTAATGTTATATTCTTTCTTGTTTACTGTTTGATCGGTATGTTTAAGTTCACCCTTTTTTGTTTATTGCTTTAATCAACATGTTTACTTTAGTTTAAGTACTCACATGTTTCCTGTTTACTTCCTTCAACCAGCATACTTACTTTTGTGTCTCAGACTCTATCTAATTGACTTCAATTGGCATGACTAATTCAATGTAGTTAGACTCCTGTCTTCAGCATGACCATTCCTACACTTAGTTTCTGTGTTTTACTGTCTATTGTTGTTAGTTAACATGACTACTTTAGCATTAAGCCTGGATGTTAGACCTATGTTTTTCCTGACTAGACTCTAGGTCAGTATGTTATTGTGAATTTGGTTGTTGTAGAAACTCTTGCCTATTCCATGTATCTGTTACTCGGTATGCTCTCACTCTTATCCTGTTCTTTTTTGTTTCTGATTCCTCTGTCCCCGACCCCTGCTCTTTTTTTGTAATTGTTTGTACACCTAGAACTAGTTGACAAACTGAAGTTGTATCTAGGTAATGTGATGCTTTTCTGACCATGTTGTCTGCTGAACCTTCTTTTCCTTCAAAAGGTTTTTCAATATGTCTTTTTTTACTCTTAATATGTTTCCCAAATTGTGTCAATTGTTAAAGTATTTCTTACTCCTAAATGTTTTACTCCTCTACTGCTGTCCAAAAGTTATTCCAACTATGTCAACCACTCTCGCTCCTGCTCTTAGATTACTTAAGTTTTTCCCCTCCGGTGTGTATACTACCTAGGAATCCATGAGATTCCTCTGAACTCTGGTACAGTGGGGCTAGCCTTTTCCACACTACACATAATCACTTCCCTATTCAAATGAATCTTGGTGTGAGCATTTCTCGGTATCCCTGAGGTCCTTATGGAACTTTGACACACCAGGATACCCTATTGGCTATGAGACTTTGGCATCCTGGACTGTTTTGAAGGCCTGGTATTTCCAGGTTCACTTTAGGCCTATCTCAGGCTCCCTATAACATAGCTTATATTTATTATGTAATTCATTTATTTATGGTCTGTAATAATACCTTTGTAAACAGATATTGGGGAATTTAGTAAAGGGGAGGGATTCGTATATGGATTATTGTAGGGAGGCCGGGTAGAAATTCTGCCTTAGGTTATATTGTGTTTGCTTGCATTAGAAATTCTGCCTTTAGGTCTATGTTGTGTTCACTTGCATTAGAAATCATGATTTAGGCTCATATTATGTTATTCGCATTAGCAATCATTCTTAGATTCATATCATGTTTACCATGCTTTTAGATCATTTGGCATACTAGGCAATGTTATAGGCTCGTTACCTTATTTGTTACGGAATTTCGCTTCTGCATAATCATGATCACCTAGAAATCCTGCTATTAAGTTACCATTGCAATTTTGTTTAATAAAATGTCCATCCTTAGTGTGCATTAGAAATCCTGCTTTAGGACTATGTTTGTATTTGATTTACATCATGTCTACATCGCCTAAGTCAATAATCGTCCTGTCTATACGAATATTTAAAAGCAATTTCTGCACCTAGACAAGCATGTTTATAGGATGTATTAAACTCAAACTGTTTGTTTTCCTTTAGTCAATCTTTAGAATTCTGTTTGCATTTTAGACAACATGTTATAGGGTATCCCTGAACCACGCCTAGGCAAGCTAATAGGTAATTAAGGCCTTACAAAATTGTAAAACTATGTTTTGTTTATTTGTGACTGCCCAGATTCGACATGTTCGATAATCAGCAGGCAAACTGACTTAGGTCTTTACCGCTTCGCCTTAACATGATGCTGCACATTCTCTATTTTGTCATACTCACTTTGATATCATGTTCCACAACTTTTTCTGAAACATCTGAAATCTTGATGTTTGAGACGTGCTAATTGCATGTTTATTTGTGGAGGTAAACATGGGCCCTTAGTTGTTGTCTTACTTGACAGTCCTGTTTGTTCTTGGTTGTCGCTTAGATTTTCCTTTTTAAACACTTTAGTAGAGTCTAGAACTGCTTATTTAAAGCTCTTCATTGCACTCAAGTCCTTATTTATATTTATTACTTACTGATTTGGTGTACTCACATTACTCCCTGCACCTTATGTGCAGATTCAGGTGCCCGAATCGAGTGAGACTCGGTTGTTCTCGGTGGAGCTGGTCGGAGATTGTGACGTAGTTGTACGGCGTTCGCAGCCCCACCCTTCTCCCTCTCATTTTGTCGCATATTTACATTTTCCTAGACTTGATGTATTAAGTAAATACCGTGTCAGATTCTATGTTCTATTTAGTGCTCATGACTGGTGACTTCACGCTTGGGGATTTTGGTTAAGATATTTTCTTTGATTATTTGCAGATTTTGAAATACTACACGTGCAAGATTTTTGATACATTTTGTTTTTGTTTTAAATGGAAAATTATTTGTATTATGTTCAGTAAATTGGCTAGCCTAGTACCACGATAGGCGCCATCACAGCCAGTGTAGGATTTGGGTCGTGACAATTAATTACAATCAAAACACAGCTGAACAAATAGATTTTAAAGAACGACTCAATTTATAATATGGTTATAAATAGTCGTAAATTATATCAAATTGGTCATTTTGATCAACCTCATCCAGTTCGAGGCAACTCTTTTACAAAATATAAGATTAATAAAAAAATTGGGAGATTATTAACCGCTATAGATTATATTGAATTGCGGTGATATACAAAACTCCACAAGCTAATACAATTTACGAGGTTATCACAAACCTCCACAATAAAAACTGCCATAAAAATAATTATATTACAGGGCTGAAACAAACGCCACAAAATGATCTTTTTAGTGGGGGTTCTTATAGCCGTCACAAATTAGCTTATTTCTTATAGTGATATTGTAACGACCCAACCGGTCATTTTGAGAATTTATGCTCTGCTCGGCAGTGTAAGGTCTTGAACAACTTCATATTATGTGTATCGACGTGCGTGCATGGTCAAATTCAGTTATCGGATTATTCGGAGTCGAAATGGAGTAAGGAATCTAGTGTTGGAAGCTTAAGCGGTGAGATTTTGGCTGGTAAGGGTTTTGTGTAAACGGTTTCGGAATGAGTTTTAGATGATGTTAGCAACTTCGTGTGGTGATTCTGAACTTAGGCGTGCGTCCGAATTTGGATTTGGAGGTCTGTAGAGTAATTTGAGGTCGACGAAAGTTGGAAAATTAGAAGTTTTGAAGATGAAAAAGTATAACCCATGGTTGAATTTTTTGGTATTGGGGTCGAAATACAATTCCGAGAGTTAGAGCATCTCCCTTATGCCTTTTGGGACTTGTCTGCAAAATTTGACATCATTTCGGATTGGTTTGATTTGTTTCGGCACAAGTTTTTGAAGTTGAAAGATTTGGAAATTAATAAGTTTGATTCTTGGTGCGATTCGTAGTTTTGTCATTGTTTGATGTGATGTGGGGCCCCAAGAGAGTCCTTGTTAGGTTATAGAACTTGTTTGTGTGTTTAGACGCGGTCCTGAGGGCCTCGGTTGTGTTTCGGATGGGCTACGGGTCATTGTCCCTTATTTTTGAACTGCTGGTTCTGATGTTTGATGTGCTTCTTCATGATTGCTAAGCTCCTTTCGTTTTCGCAAAGCGTCTCTGCTGATTTCCCTAATTTCCTTCATCGCATTCACGTAATGTTCCTCCCTATCGCGTAGTTCTGCAAATTTTCCTCTTCGTGTTCGCATATTCTATTCCGCGTTCGCATAGTACAAATCCTGCCCTTGAGCTCTGCTACTCGTTACTCTCCGAGTTCGCGTGTTTCCCTATGTGATCGCGTATGCTTCCATCTTTTCTCCTCCGCGTTCGCAAGCGTGTCTTCGTGTTCGTGAATCACAACCTGGGCAGCCTTCATTCTTCTTCTTCGCAAACGTGATCCTTCCTTTGCGTTCGCGATACTTAAGGACTTGGGTACTATATAAGTTTTCCAAATCAAGGGTTAGACCATTTTCACCAAATTTTGACTTGTACAGCTCGGTTTTGACCGATTCTTGGTGGGGTTTTCAGGCAATTCGATTGAGTAAATGTTCTTCACCTAGAATTAAATATATTCCATGATTTTATATTTGTTTTTATCATTTAATTTGTGTTTTGAGTTGAGAAAAATGTTGCCTTTTGAAGAAAATATCTAAAATTAAAAATCATAATTTGAGGGACGAAATGGTATCAGAATATGGTAATTTTAGTATGGGTGAACTCATGGCGGAATGGGTGTTCGGGTTTTGTAAAATTTGTTGGGTTTCGAGGTGCGGGCTCGGGGATCGAGTTTTGGGTCTATTTTTGGATTTTGTTAAAAATTTAGATTTTATGATCCAGAATAGTTTCTTACGTGTTTTATTTATGTTTTGATATTTTTTTTATTAGATTTGAGTGGTACGAAGGTCTTTTCCCCGAGAAGTTCATTTTAGAGTATCCGTTTGTAGTCTTTGAGGTAAGTATCTTGCCTAACCTTGTGTGGGGGAACTACCCCTTAGGATTTGAGTCTGTTATGTTGATTGTAGTCCGTATACGCGAGGTGACGAGTGCGTGCTCAGACTTATTTGTGGAAAGTTGGCCTTTTAGGATTCTTAGATCCATATATTTACTGAGTGTGAATTTGTTCTTTATATGACTGCGTTCCTATTTACTAGTTTCATCTCTACCTGCTTAAATTAGACTTACTTGCTTTTGGTTTCACTATTATTGCCTAACTAGCTTAATTGAAGATTTTATCCCCTTTACTTTCATGTTATACCCTCATAACTTCTCATCCCTATATGTAATTATCATCATCTCATCCTATAATTATTTGTCTTATTTGAAGTTAATGTTATTTTCCCGCTGTTTGTCCTTAAGTGAAATTGTTGAATATCCTCGTAACTGCTCAACCGTAAAATAAGTTTAGATATCATATACCTTAGTTGACTTGCCCTTATATGGAGTTAATGGATTCGTGTTAGTTTTCTTGTAGTTGGACCGTGCATTTGGGTACGACTGTTACATACTGCTTTCTTCCTTGTTGAGCTGTTCTTATTATGCCTAGAATTCTTTATTGTGCTTATTCCTTGTGAACTAGCCTTTCTTTTCTTGTGGTCGAAGGTTCTTGAGTTGATGTATTTACCGTATCTTGTATTATTTTCATTTGTTGTTATTGTACTTGTTGTGGTGTTGCACGAGGTTTCTGCGATGCGGTTGTGGTTATTGTGATGTACGAGGTTTATGTTGTGCGGTTATTGATATGGGGATTTGCACGGGGTTTTTGTCGTGCTGTGTTTTCTATTGATATTGCACATGCAGTTTGAGAAGGCGGGATATGTATATGTGGGTTGTGCATGTTGCGAGACAAGGTGAGAACATTATTGTGTGCGTGTGGCGAGATAAGGCGGGCATTCACTTTACTATTGCACACGTGGTGAGACAAGGTGGGTTATGTCAGGGATTTCTTGTGATACTTATGTTGGCCGGGGTGCATTCTTTGTTGTTGATATTGCGTAATGGTACACTTGCTGTGTGAGCTTACTCTTGTGGAAATGGTGAGAAAACATTGTACGTGTTGCCCTCTTTATTTTCTTATGCTTATTGGTTGTTGAATTATGTTAGGACACCTGCACAAGCATACACGTAGTTAAGCACTTTTGTCAGATTAAGGGTTTCGTTGTTATTGTTGATATAGAAACCCTTGTTGTACTTACCTTATATGTGTAAGTGACTCCAATTAGCACGTGAGTCATCGTGAAGTTATTAGCTGGAATTAGGGAACAAGATGCCGATGTTAGGGTTCAGATAGTGGGACCCGTGAGTTGTGATTTGTCCGAGGTTCGGTACCTCGTGGAGATGACTAAAAACTTGATGTAAAAGTAGTTGAAATTGTTGCGTCATTACTTGTCCCTGTTGTAGAATTCGCATTTCGGATTTAGATGTGTTCAATTTACTCTTCGTGTTATTTTTACGACTTTTCCGCTGATACCTGTTGTTCCTTTCCTTACTAAATTTTACTGTATTGTTAGCCATATTGTGAAGACCTTATGTAAGTGTCATACTCCTCGCCCTATACTTTACTTGTTCAGTTATTAGACCGGTGGGTGTCATGACTAGTCCTCATCACTACTTCACCGAGGTTAGTCTTGATACTTACTGGGCACTGCTTTGGTGTGCTCATACTACACTTCTCCACATTTTTGTGCAGATTCAAGGGTTTTTACGTAGCCGGTGGAACGATAGCTAGCTGCGCGGTTGCTTTCGCGGAGACTCAAGGTAAATTCGCTACAGCGTTTGCGGGTTTTAGAGTCACCGTCTTATTTTGTTCATACACTGTTGTACTTCTGAACAGTGGCATTTAGGAGTTATAGTATAAATCTCTATAAATCTTATGACTTGTACTTACCGGGTTTTGGGAAAATGTGTAATGTATAGATTCATTTAAGAAAGCATTCAAATGTTTTGATATTTAGTAATATTAGGCTTACCTAGTCTTTAAGACTAGGTGATGTCATGATACCCAACGCAGGGAAAATTTGGTCGTGACAAGTTGGTATAAGAGCCCTAGGTTCACAGGTGCTACGAGTCATAAGCGAGTTTAGTAGAGTCTTGCGGATCGGTATGGAGACGTCTACACTTATCTTCGAGAGGCCATGGAACTATTAGGATAACTTCACTTCCTTCATTCCTATCGTGCGAGTTTATTGATCTTGAAGCTTAAACAATTTATCATTCTATTCTCTCACAGATGGTGAGGACACTTGTCACGACCCAAAAACCACTAGTCGCGATGGCACCTAAGTCGATCCGCTAGGTAAGCCAACTAACAGAAAAAGGAATCCAAAAGAGATTATAGGAAATAATAAAGAATTAGCTGAACATTTATAAATTTACTCTCAAGTCCTGGTAGTACTAATCATGAGCTTCTAAGATTTGGAATTTAAAAACTGATACAAATAAATACACGTTCTGCTTGAAGGTTACATAAACAGATTAGCAATAACCTAAGCTATCATAGACAAGTGGAAGCTATATCCAAACACTCGAACATCTTCCGAATCAGCATCCGACGTCACCAGCATCTCCGCTCCAAAATCTGAATGCAATGTGCAGAAGTCAGTATCAGTACACCCGACCCCATGTACTACTAAGTATTTCGTCTAACCTCATTGAAGTAATAACGAGGCTTTTAGTTGAAAGATGTTATTTGTTATAACATGTACATTAGACTAACAGTATAGGCAGTTCAAAATATAATAGACAAAAGTACCGTATACAACTCTGTGAGACAGTCAACAATTACTAGAAAGAATTGCAGTAGAAGATTTACAATCTTTCCTGGTATAATAAGTGTATCCAAGATATCAAGTCACATGGCACGGTAACACCCCTCGTGCTTCTATCTCATCCTCACCATATATAAATAAATTTATGTAACAAATCAATTAGCACGGCAACACCCTTCATTTGTTCAACTCATCCTTCCAAATGTACGTATAACAGAACCAACCATATGACAGAAACACGATAACATGAATTACAAAGTAGGAAATACACGAGTAAGAATAATGGACAAGGATATACATGTGGGAAATAGTAAAGGACTAAATGGAAAGCACATGAGTAATAACAACAATTGGAAAGTAAGGGATATCAATGTCAATTAACTAGCATATTGGAGGCCTAAGTACAAATATGACAAATAAGAAGGAAACACATAATCTTTGCAAGTTAACAAGTAAGGGCGTGAATGACTAGCATGACAGAATGCTTATACTAGAGTGTGACGGAATAGGTATGACATGAGTATAATTTTAAAAGTACAAAATAGGCATGGCATAGGCATGTTAAGCAAGTAAAATACATGGACAACGCAACAACAATTGAGATAGAGGTCAAGCACGGGACAATAACAACATATCACACAAAATATATAATTTTGACAATAACAACTCAAGGTAAAGGCGGAAATGTATACACGGAAAACAGATATCACCTCATAATACATGTCTCTCATCCTCACCTGCACGAAAACACCCTTCGTGCCATGACCTCACAATATTAAAAGCATAACAATATAAATGAAATGGCACGGCATCACCCTTCGCGCTTTTACTCTCACATGATATGGCACGGTATCACCCTTCGTGCGTTACACTCTTCCCTCACATGATAATGTATATGAAATGGCATGGAATCACCCTTAGTGTTTTACACTCTTCCTCACATGATAATGAATATAAAATGACAGGCATCACCCTTCGTGCTTTACACTCTTCCTCACATGATAATGAATATAAAATGGCACGGCATCACCCTTCGTGCTTTACACTCTTCCTCACATGATAATGAATATAAAATGGCACGGCATCACCCTTCGTGCTTTACATTCTCCCTCATATGATAATGAATATAAAATGGCACGGCATCACCCTTCATGCTTTACATTCTCCCTCACATGATAATGAATATAAAATGGCACGACATCACCCTCTGTGCTTTACACTCTTCCTTACCAAACATATAAATATTAATAAAATAGCAAGGCAGGAAGTTTAAATAACATCTAGGAGAGTGGGCCAACGAATATTCCAAACAAATTCTCAATCACTGATTTATAAGCCAACAATGATTCAATGAACCCTCAAGGAACACATAATTCAAGTACTTCTACAAATCCCACAATTTATCAACAGTACAAGTATGGAATCTAGCATCTCAAAATATTGGCCATAACAATGTATTAATAATTATCCATAGAGATGACCGAATTAGACACATCAATGTATTCTCAGAGTTCCATCAACTTTGATCAAGTTATAATAGGCTAAGTCTCAATTCTAACATTTAATACTAGGTTTTTAATATCCAGAAGTCAAGTGAGGCATGAAACAACAAGTCACGAAATTCTACAAACATAAATGTAACATAATCCATCCCCCAAGCATGATTAACCCTGGCATATTTATATATGCTCGTCACCTCATATATGTATCACCCCGGCAGGTAGCAAACAATGACAAATAAGAGGAAAAATTGTTACATCCCGTACCTTAGCATTAGGATGTGCCGTGGTAAATCCACATGAGTTCGAAGGAATTATGTCTATTAGGAGGTTATAGAGGGTTTAAGACATTATTATTGTGAGACCCTGTAAGTTTACGACCTTGATACCGTTGGATATTTTGTTAAGTGTGGTATGTTCTTTTAAGTGAAGTATTTTAGTAAAAGTGTTACAAGTATAATTTTGTATAGTTACCATTATTATTATTTTCGGATATGACAAATTATACACATAGTATAGGAATGTTTACGAGATTTTCTTTATTGTCAAGATAGAAATTATTTTCTCACAAGAAAAAAAAGTTATCTTTTTTTACAATTTAAGAATTAAATGTACGAGAATTTTTACTCTTTATATGAGATTAGAAAAATTATAAGTTGAGAATATATATATATATATATTTACATGGATGTTTTAATAAAAATAATAATGTATGTATTTATTTTATGTGGTACCATATGACCATGATAGTAGGATGTATAAAGAATGATTAGATACACAAGTATAAAAGGTTGTGAATAATCGAGACCTCAGACATAGTTTGGGTTTTAGTTTAATTTACATAGGAGACCCTCTATGAGTTAACATTCGAGGACCAATGTTCTAAAAGGGGGAAGGATGTTACATCTCGTACCTTAGCATTAAGATGTACCGTAGTAAATCCACATGAGTTCGAAGGAATTATGTCTATTAGGAGGTTATAGAGGGTTTAGGACATTATTATTGTGAGACCCTATAAGTTAACGACCTTGATACCATTAGATATTATGTTAAATGTGGTATTTTCTTCGGGGTATTTTAGTAAAAGTTTTACAAGTATAATTTTTGATATTTACCATTATTATTATTTTCGGATATGATAAATTAAACACATGGTATAAGAATGTTTATGAGATTTTCTTTATAGTAAAGATAGAAATTATTTTCTCACAAGAAAACAAGGTTATCTTTTTTTACCGTTTTAAGAATTAAATGTACGAGAATTTTTACTCTTTATATGAGATTAGGAAAATTATAAGTTGAGAAAATATATGTATTTTTACATGGATGTTTTAATAAAAATAATAGTGTATGTATTTATTTTATGTGGTATCATATGACCATGATAGTAGGATGTATAAAGTGTATTTCAAATGAATAGAATTTTAAATAATTAAGACAATTGTTAATTGTGTGGGTAATTGGTTAATTATCGAGTAACGGGACACTACCTAATTACCTAATAAGTGGATAGAGATTTACATTTCCCACCCCACCCCCACGTGGAAGCAGGCCAATTCTTGCACAATGACTCTTAGTCATATTGGTTAGGTGTCAAAATGACTACGACACACTTCATTTTCCAGATAACTTTAATCTTGCCTTTTCAATCATCACAACAAACTAGTGTGCTCTTTTGGCTTTTGATTGTTGATTCTTATCTTTTCTTTATTTCAATGTGTTGCAGCATAGTGCATCACTTATTACATTGTTGTTAGAGATTGCATATCAAGAATCTGGCTTGACTTTTAACCAAACTCTAACATGAGTTACAAAGCCCTAAATTAGAAAATGACATTGAATGTGGTCAAAAGTTTCTTTTGAGTATTGATCCGTTATTATTGCAATTGGTTCTCATGCTATTTCCACCATCTGCTCGTTGATAGTCTAAAAAGGTTGGAAACTTCTTCGACCTCACTATTTTTGTCATCCCCATTTTCTGACTGTAATGGGTGCGATGCAATTGTCGCTTGTTGCAGTGTTATTACTTTCTTGTATACAAAGGGAGTACGGTACAATCCTTCTCAAGAATATCATATGGATTTTCCTACTCAAGGTATTTTAAGGTTATCCCTTCTTCCTTTCTTATAGCATGATCCAAGTAACGATACATAAATTTAATGCTATTTCATAAGTGTTTCTACTCTTAACAGCTAAGGATGTCTATGTTATCCATTCCCGTAAAGTGATATTCAAGCATGTCTAAGTATGTATCTAGCTCCCTATTGAGGTGTACGATAAATATAATAATGTTTGTAATATAGTGATACACGCATCTTCATGCATATTCATTTAGCACCGTGCTACGGTCGGTCGGGCAGTTACCACCGGTTGGGCAGTTATGTGTAATTATTTACCACAGGTTGGGCAGACATGCATATTCATTTACCACCGTGCAACGACCGGTCGGGCAATTACCATCAGTTGGGCAGTTATGTATCATTATTTACCACCGTTTGGGCAGTCATGTATATTCAGTTACCACCGAGCTGCGGCCGGTCGGGCAATCATGCATTTACTACCGTGCCAAGGCCGATCGGGCAGTTACCACTGAAAGGTTGGGCATTCATGCATCATACGATATGGATAATATTCTCACAGTGAAGTATTATATATATACGTAAGTATAATAAGTATGCAGATAAGGTGGCACCTCAGAGATTCAGGTTGATTCTTATATGTCGTTAATTAATGTTGACGTACTGTTACGTTTCAGTTCTGCTCTACATACTAAGTACATTATTCGTACTGACGTCTTTTTTTGGGGACGCTGCATTCATGCCATCAAGTATAGATAATCATTTTGATGAGCTCTCATAGTAGACGAGATTGGCATTCAACGAGGGATCGGTAAGACTCCACCTCATTCGGAGTGCAGCCGATTCTATGAGTCATCGTGTCAAAGCTTTTGCTACAGACTTATGGGTAGGCCGATACCCTGTCCCATTTGATGTCAAATAACCTTAGAGGCTTTGTAGACAGAGGTTCATTTTGTATAGTATGTCACAGACCTTGACGACCCATATGTATTTATGTTTTAAGGAAAAAGGTTTAGTGATACAATTTCGCCACTTATAGTTATACATTATGAGTTGTGGTCATATGGGCCCATGATAGTTATAAAAGGAATGAGTCTAGCTAAGTCGACCTATATATGTTCTAGTTTTGGTCGAACTGTCATGCGTTACAGAGTGGTTCGCTCGGGCCAGCACGACACCGGGTGCTAGTCGCGCATCCCTAGATTTGTGGCGTGACAAAGTGGTATCAGAGCGGGTCGTGTCCTAGGGAATCTACAAAGTCGTGCCTAGTAGAGTCTCACTTATGGATGTGTTGCGGGCCACATTTATAATTGAGAAGCTCTAAGTCATTTAGTAAATGTTACCCTTCTTTTGTTTCCAGATCGTGCAATATAGCTAAGTCGTAAGAAGTCAATATAAATTTTTCACAGAATTTTTTGTATGCACTAGAGGTACTATCACGGTAGAGTTTTAACGCGTAATTTCCCCCTATGTTAAGAAAGGTTATGAAAGAAACAGAAGATACGATGCGAGATTGAAAAGTAACTTAGGTAAAGTAAAGAAGAAGAAGGTACGAGATACACAAGTATAAAAGGTTGTGAATAATCGAGACCTCAGATATAGGTTGGGTTTTAGTTTAATTTACAGAGGAGACCCTCTATGAGTTAACATTCGAGGACGAATGTTCTAAAGGGGGGAAGGATGTTACATCCTGTATCTTAGCATTAGGATGTGCCGTAGTAAATCCACATGAGTTCGAAGGAATTATGTTTATTAGGATGTTATAGAGGGTTTAAGACATTATTATTGTGGGACCCTGTAAGTTTACGACCTTGATACCATTAGATATTATGTTAAGTGTGGTATTTTTTTGGGGTATTTTAGTGAAAATTTTACAAGTATAATTTTGGACAGTTACCATTATTATTATTTTCGGATATGATAAATTATACACATAGTATAAGAATGTTTATGAGATTTTCTTTATTTTAAAGATAGAAATTATTTTCTCAAAAGAAAATAAGGTTATCTTTTTTTTTTTTTACCATTTTAAGAATTAAATGTATGAGAATTTTTACTCTTTATATGAGATTAGAAAAATTATAAGTTGAGAAAATATATGTATTTTTACATGGATGTTTTAATAAATATAGTAGTGTATGTATTTATTTTATGTGGTACCATATGACCATGATAGTAGGATGTATAAAGTGTGTTTAAAATTTATTATAATTTTAAGTAATTAAGACAATTCTTAATTATGCGGGTAATTGGTTAATTACTGAGTAACGGGACACTACCTAATTACCAAATAAGTGGATAGAGATTTATATTTCCCACCCCAACCCCACGTGGCAGCAAGCCAATTCTTTCACAATGACTCATAGTCATTTTGGTTAGGTGGTAAAATGACTACAACATATTTCATTTTCCATATACCTTTAATCTTGCCTTTTCAATCATCACAACAAACTAGTGTGCTCTTTTAGCTTTTGAACGTTGATTCTTATCTTTTCTTTATGCAAATGTGTTGCAGCATAGTGCATCACTTATTACCATGTTGTTAGAGATTGCATATCAAGAATCTGGCTTGACTTTTAACCAAACTCTAACATGAGTTTCAGAGCCCAAAATAAGAAAATGACATTGAATGTGGTCAAAAGTTGTTTTTGAGTATTGATCATTTATTACTGCAATTGGTTCTCATGCTATTTCCACCCTCTTCTCGTTGATAGTCTAAAAAGGTAGAAAATTTCTTTGACCTCACTGTTTTATTCATCCCCATTTTCTCACTATGTTGTGTGCTATGCAATAGTCGCTTGTTGCAGTGTTATTACTTTCTTGTATTCTAAGGGAGTACGGTACAATCCTTCTCAAGAATATCATACGGATTTTCCTACTCCAGGTATGTTAAGGTAATATCTTCTTCTTTTCTTTTGGCATGATCCAAGTAACGATACGTAAACGTAATGCTATTTCATAAGTGTTTCTACTCTTAACAATTAAGGATGTCTATGTTATTCATTCCTGTAAAGTGATATTCAATCATGTCTAAGTATGTGTCTATATCCCTATTGAGGCGTACGATAAAGATGTTAATATTTATAATATAGTGATACACGCATCTTAATGCGTATTCATTTACCACCGTGCTACGGCCGGTCGGGTAGTTACCACCGGTTGGGCAGTTAGTATTATTATTAACCGTCGGTTGGGTAGACATGCATATTCATTTAGCATCGCGTTACGGCCGGTCGGGCAGTTACCACTGGTTGGGCAGTTATGTATCATTATTTACCACCGGTTCGGCAGTCATGTATATTCAATTACCACCAAGCTATGGACGGTCGGGCAGTCATGCATCTACCACCGTGCGAAGGTCGGTCGGGTAGTTACCACTAATCAGTTGCGCAGTCATGCATCATACGATATGGATAATAGTCTAAGAGGGAAGTATTATATATATACGTAAGTATAATAAGTATGCAGATAAGGTGGCACTTCAGAGATTCAGGTTGATTCTTATATGTCGTTAATTAATGTTGACTTAGTGTTACGTTTCAGTTCTGCTTTATATACTCAGTACATTATTCGTACTGATGTCCTTTTGTTGGGGATGGTACATTCATGCCTACAGGTATAGATACTCATTTTGACGAGCCCTCATAGTAGACGAGATTGGCATTCATCGAGAGATCGGTAAGACTCCACCTCATTCAGAGTGTAGCCGACTCTATGATTCATCGTGTTAGAGTTTTTTCTACAGACGTATGGGTAGGCCGGTACCCTACCCCATTTGATGTCAAATAATCTTAGAGGATTTGTAGATAGAGGTTCATTTTGTACAGTATGCCAGAGACCTTGACAACCCATATGTATTTATGTTTTAAGGAAAATGGTTCAGTGATACAGTGTTGCCACTTATAGTTATACATTATGAGTTGTGGCCATGCGGGCCCATGATAGTTATAAAAGGAATGAGTCTAGCTAAGTCGACCTATGTATGTTCTAGTGTGTGTCGAAAAATCATGAGTTACATAGTGGTTCGCTCGGGCCAGCACGGCACCAGGTGCTAGCCGCGCCTCCCCAGGTTTGGGGAGTGAAAAAATTCCATCAACAAAGTTAGGCAAAACACTTACTTCAAACAAGTCAATTACAATACCGATCAAGCCAAGCGATGCTCCAAAAATGCCATCACGCGCATAGTGACCTCCGAACGTCTCAAAAATAGCCAAAATCAACTCAAATACATCAAATAAATCCCAAGGAAACAATTCCAAATAATCAAGATCGAATGCTAAATCAAATCCCAAATCCGACAAAAAATCACACCCAGGCTCACGTCTTGAAACCCGACAAAATGCACAAAATCCGATAGCCCATTCAATTACGAGTCCAACCATACTAGTTTCACTCAATTCCGACTCCAAATCGATGTTCAACACTCAAAAGCTCATATTATGATGGTTTAGGCCGAAACCCCCAATTTCCTCTTTAAAATTCATCAACCAAAAGCTAAAATTGAAGATGGATTCATGGAATATAAAGAAACTGAGAAGAGAACACTTATTCCAATTCATATGATGAAAATTGCCTAAAAAATTGCCCAATTCCGAGCTCCCCGACTCAAAGTATGTTAAATGAACAAAACCCTCCTTTTAACACTGTTCTACCACGTTTCTTATGCCAAATGATCTTGAAACTTACTTTTGATGCCTTCAATGAAATAGTGCAGATTTTTAAATACGAAGTCAGTGGCAGTCTTGTAATTAATCTAAAAAAATCTGGTAATCGAATACTTAGTAAAATGACCATAAACTCCTCATACGATGTCCAAATTCGACGATTCATTTTTTTTATGGATCCGTAATTACGATACGCATCTAATGCTTCAATAAAAGCATAAATTTGAGCTAATTTCCTTAATGTAGTAGCATTTATGCTTGAAGAAACAACGTCAAAACATAAAAAAACGAGTGCAACACAACCCAAACCTATCTGAAACTCACCTGAGCCCCTAGGGACCATGTCCAAACATACCAACAAGTCTCATAACATAACACGAACTTACTCGAGCCCTCAAAATACCGAGCGAAGTGCAGATACTCAAAACGACATGTCGGGTCGTCACAACACGAGCTGCAGATTCTGATGACATTACCCCCGGAGCAGGTGTCTCTAGGGGAAGAAGCAGAAGTCGACGAGGGGCACATGTCTTAGATAGAGCACCTACTAGAGCCGTAGTAGAGGAGCCGCCAATATTTCTAGTTTAGGGAAAGGTACCGGAGGTGCCTGTTGTTACCCCCGGACTTCAAGAGACCTTGGCACACTTCCTGAGTATGATTGGTACATTGAATCAGGCGGGGTTGATTCGGGTTGCACCAGTACTTCATAGACCAGGGGAGGAGCTCAAACTCCCTGCCGCCCACACTATAGAGCAGCGAGATCATGTTGCTCAGGTTCCAAGTATCATTGCAGCACAGCCTGTGGTCCCAATTCAGCATGTGGTTAGGGCAGAATCATCTGAGGAAGAACAGCTTAGACTTGAGAGGTACAATAAGTACCACCCTCCTACCTTCAGTGGATTGGCGACAGATGATGCCTAGGGTTTCCTAGATGAGTGTCACTGCATTCTTCATACTATGGGTATTGTTGAAACGAGCGGGGTTGCTTCTGTTACATTTCAGCTCAGGGGAGTGGCTTATCAGTGGTGGCGGGCATATAAGTTGGGTAGCCCGGCCGAGTCAGCTTCACTTACATGGGGTCAGTTTTCAGAGATGTTCTTGAGAGAGTTTGTACCTCAGTCCCTCCCAGATGCATGGCGCACGGAGTTTGAGCACCTGCTCTAGGGCACTATTTCAGTATCAGAGTATGCAGTCAGATTCAGTGATTTGGCTAGACATGCACCTACTTTGGTCGCTACAGTTAAAGAGCGAGTCCGTAGATTCATTGAGGGGCTCAGGCGTAATATTCGGTTCAGCATGGCTTGGGAGCTGGAGTTAGATGTTTCATTTCAGCAAGTGGTAGGGATTGTTCGCCGAGTTGAGGGAATGTGGGATCATGAGAGAGATGACAGGCGGGACTATGAGAGAGATGACAGGCGGGTCTATGAGAGGGAGGACAGGCGAGGCCAAGAGAGAGAGAGGACAGATAGGCAAGGAGGCCTCGTAGGTCGGAGCGATCTGCTTGTCCTTATTTTGGAGGCAGGGTACGACATGGTAGAGGTTTTGTGGGTCAACTAGTTCAGTTTGCACTTCTGGCTTCGCACTGTGTTTCAGGTGATCATGGGTCTCAGATACTCGTATTGCACACTTTCCACCACCACGCCAGCAGAGAGGTTGTTTTGAGTGTGGAGATATCATCCACATAGTGAGAGATTGTCCCAGGCTCTAGGCAGATGTGTTACATTGGGGTATTCAAGCGAGTAGGGGGTGCCCAAGAGGGGGAGGCCCAACCTGTTAATCTGTTTCATATAGTAAGTTGGAGGGCGTTGTGCCAGATGTTATCATGCAGGTATGTTTTGATCTATTACAGAGGGGCACCATTTGTATTTCATTATGGTTCTGCTGGTCGGGATGAGTTCTCTTATTTGTTGTTTTATTTATGGGTGAATTTCATGATGTGCACTCTATATACGTGTTTGCCCCTGTTGGGAGATTTTATGAGTGGTAGTTGTTCCTATCATTGTTTTTATTCATTATTAAGGAGTTACGAGACGGGTAGTGAATTTCCATTGTCCTTTACGGTAGGCTTGATGCGATTTCCTGAGTATTTTGGTTACGAGTTGTGATTTGACATTCTACCAGGGTGAGAGTTCTGTGAGTGTTGTAATTTTATTGGCAGGTCTGATTTAGTGGAATATTTTAATTGGTATAATATATACTCGATCTGTGATTTAGAGTTGAGGGTGAGACTATCGTGATTTCATGTGTTTTGATGTGTTCGAACCGGACTGTGTACCGCGATAGAGTTATATCAGGATGGGATCCTCGTGATTTATTCATATGCTTTAATTCTTCTCTTGTTATATTGTTTTGTATGATAGTACTGATAGAGAGTTGTGCATGTCGGGCTTGTTTGATAGTTTCCTTATGTGTTCCTCTTTTCATACTCAGTCATTTTCATTCTATGCTTCTTGAGTTAGCTTGTGGGGTGTGTGTGCCCGGTGGTGTTACTTGTGGCTTGGTGATTCAGATGTCTAACTATGAAGTTTCGTGTTTATTTTATCATTATCAGTGTTATAGAGGTTTAAAACAGAGTCCTATCAGATACGAGGCTGATTGCCAGTGCTGGGTTGATTTCGGGCAGCTATTGTGATCAGAAGTGTTCTTATGGGCCTATGTATGGTGCGTTATATTGTGTGGTCATACCTTGTGGGTGTAGGAGGATTTTATGCATCTGCTTGAGAGTGATATCGGATATAGATTTAGAATCGGGTCTTTTGGAAATGAATACAAGGTGAGGAATTGAGGTATGAGGCTTATTGGTGGTGGTAGGAAGGCTAAATTGCAGTTGAGATGGTGTTGTCAGGCTTATATAAATTGGGGTGATGTGGGATCACCCGTGTACGGGTGTATGTTAGAAGTATGCATTAAGTGATTTGATAAGTTCGAGGCGAATCTTTGCATGTTCGAGGACGAACATTTGTTTCAAGAGGGGGAGAATGTAAAGACCCGACCTGTCGTTTAGATAATTTAAGCTCCGTTCGGTTGCGTAAGGTCTTGAACATATTCATAGTATGTGTATCGTCGTGCGTGCATGGTCGAATTCAGTTACCAGATGATTAGGAGTCGAATTGGGGTAAGGAATCTAGTGTTGGAAGCTTAAGCGGTGAGATTTTGGTCGGTATGTGGCTTTTGTGTGAACAATTTCGGAATGAGTTTTGGATGATGTTAGTAGCTTCGTGTGGTGATTCTGGATAGGCATGTGTCCATATTTGGATTTGGAGCTCCGTAGAGTAATTTGAGGCAATTCAGCGAAAGTGGAAAAATGGAGAAGTTTGACCCACAGTTGACTTTTGTGGTATTGGGGTCGGAATGCTATTCCGAGATTTGGAGCAGCTATTTTATTTATTTTGGGACTTGTCTGCAAAATTTGACGTCATTCCAGGTTGGTTTGATTGGTTTCGGCACAAGTTTTCAAAGTTGGAAGATTTAGAAATTCATAAGTTTTATTCTTGGTTTGATTCATAGTTTCTTCGTTGCTTGATGTGATGTGAGGCCCCGAGTGAGTCCGTGTTAGGTTATAGAACTTGTTTTTGTGTTTCGACGGGGTCCCAGGGGCCTCAGTTGTGTTTCATGTGGGCTACAAGTCATTATCCCTTATTTTTGAACTGCTGGTTCTGGTGTCTGATGTCTATCTTAACGATCGCGAAGCTCTTTTCGCGTCCGCAAAGCGTCTCTACTGATCTCCCTAATTTCCTTCTTCGCGTTCGCGTAATGTTCCTCGCGATCGCGTAGCTCTACACATTTCCCTCTTGTTCGCATCTTCTATTCCGTGTTGGCATAGAGCATTGGTACTCATTACTCTTCGCGTTTGCGTGTTTTCGTATGCGTCGCGTATGCTTCTATCTTTTCTCCTCTGCATTCGCGAGCGTGTCTTCGCGTTCGCTATGCACAACCTGGGAAGCCTTCATTCTTCTTCTTCGCGAACGTGATCCTTCCTCTGCGTTCGTGATGCTTAAGGACCTGGGAAGAATATAAGTTTTCCAAATCGATGGTTAGACCATTTTCACCGTATTTTGACCTGTAGAGCTCGGTTTTGAGCGATTCTTGGTGGGTTTCTCAAAAAATTTAATTGTAGTCCATGTACATGAGGTGACGAGTGTGTGCTCGGACTTATTTGTGGAAAGTTGGACTTTTAGGAATCTTAGGTCCTTATATTCACTAAGTATGAATTTGTTCTTGATATGACTTAGTTCCTATTTACTAGTTTCATCTCTACCTGCTCATATTAGACTTACTTTCTTTTGGATTCACTTTTTTTTCCTACTTGACTCCTAATTGACTTAACTGAAGATTTTATCCCCTTTACTGTCATGCTATACCCTCATAACTGCTCATCTCTATCTGTAACTATCATCATCCCATCCTATGATTGTTTGGTCTCAATTGAGGTTAATGTTATCATCCCCCTACTTGTCCTTAAGGTAAATTGTTGAATATCCTCGTAACTGCTTTACCTTAAAAAAAGTTTAGATATCCTATACCTTAGTTGACTTGCCCTTATATGGAGTTAATGTATTCATGTTAGTTTTCTTGTTGTTGGACCGTGCA
Source organism: Nicotiana paniculata (assembly GCA_005239505.1). Taxonomy (NCBI): domain Eukaryota; kingdom Viridiplantae; phylum Streptophyta; class Magnoliopsida; order Solanales; family Solanaceae; genus Nicotiana; species Nicotiana paniculata. Next base: position 78,823 of record ML339773.1, on the reverse strand, counting down.
TTTTGGTACGACTGTTACATGATATTTTCTTCCTTGCTGAGTTGTTCTTATTATGCCTAGCATTCTTTATTGTGCTTATTCCTTGTGAACTAGCCTTGCTTTTCTTGTGGTCGAAGGTTCTTGAGTTGATGTATTCACCGTATCTTGTATTATTGTCATTTGTTTTTGTTGTACTTGTTGTGGTGTTGCACGAGATTTTTGCCGTGAGGATGTGGTTATTGTGATGCACGAGGTTTCTTCTGTGTCGTGTTTTCTATTGATATTGCACATGCGGCGTGACAAGGTGGGATATGTATATGTGGGTTGCATATGTGGTGAGACAAGGTGGGAACATTATTGTGCGAGTATGGCGAGTTAAGGCGGTCATTCACTTTACTATTGCACACGTGGCGAGACAAGGTGGGCCGTGTCAGGGATTGTTTGTGATACTTGTGTTGGCCTGGGGGCATTCTTTGTTATTGGTATTGTTTAATGGTACACTTACTGCGTGAGCTTAATCTTGTGGAAATTGTGAGAAAACATTGTACGTGTTGCCCTCTTTCTTTCCTTATGCTTATTGGTTGTTGAATTATGTTAGGACACCTGGACAAGCATACACGTAGTTAAGCACTATTATCGGATTAAGGGTTTCCTTGTTATTGTTGAGTATAGATATCCTTGTTGTACTTACCTTATATGTGGAAGTGACTCCAATTGGCAAGTGAGTCGTCCGTAAAGTTTTTAGCTGAAATGAGGGCACAAGATGCCGATGTTAGGGTTGAGATAGTGGGACCCGCGGGTTGTGATTTATCCGAGGTTCGGTACCTCGTGGAGATGACTAAGAAATTCATGTAAAAGTAGTTGAAATTATTGCGTTATTACTTGTCCCTGTTGTAGAATTCGCATTTAGGATTTATATATGTTCGATTTACTCTTCGTGTTATTTTTACGACTTTTCTGCTGATACCTGTTGTTCCTTTCCTTACTAAATTTTACTGTATTATTAGCCATATTGTGAAGCCCTTATGTAAATGTCATACTCCGTCGCCCTATACTTTACTTGTTCAGTTATTACACTGGTGGGTGTCTTGTCTAGTCCTTGTCACTACTTCACCGAGGTTAGTCATGATACTTACTGGGCACCGCTGTGGTGTGCTCATATTACACTTCTGCATATTTTTGTGCAAATTCTAGGTTTTTTGGGTTGCCGGTCAATCGATAGCTAGCAGCGCAGTTGCTATCATGGAGAATCAAGGTAAAGCCGCTACATCGTTCGCGAGTTTCGGAGTCACCGTCTTATTTTGTTCATACAGTGTTGTACTTATTTCTGAACAGTGGCATTTAGGAGTTATAGTATAAATTTATGTAAAGCTTATGACTTGTGCTTACCGGATTTGGAGAAAATGTGTAATGTATAGAGATTCATTTCAGAAAGTATTCAAATGTTTTGATATTATGATTGATATTCAGTAATATTAGGTTTACCTAGTCCTTAAGACTAGGTGTTGTCACGATACCCAACAGAGGGAAATTTGGGTCGTGACAGATATATTGATCATTTATGATGTCATGAGAGCTTGTTGTTGGAATAAACGCTTTGTATTTGTAGTAAATATTATCTTAAATAGATTGTACTCATCAAGATTGAACCATTATTTATGGATAGGAGATAGTACGCCTAATATATTTTAAAGCAAACGTTAACAAAGTACATTTAAGAAGCACCAAATGGATTAACTAATATCCATTCTTATTTGAGAAAACAAAAAAAGGTGGTAGCAGCAACACTGATCCGTCACACAGACAATGTTTAAGCATCGATCTTAAAAGGCTCCAACGCTGCGTAATACACTGATTTCTTGCTAAGGTAATGGGGCATAAATTCAGTACGCCATTTGAAGGATTTGTACAATGGTGGATTGCACAGATTAACAAGTGATTTTGCAGGCTCAACGACATCTTCTGGACAAATGAAAGAACAAATAGATGTCCGTGCTTGAGTTGTGTTGGTCACCACTCTATGTGCTACACTTCCTAGCTTCCCGTTGCTAATCACCTGCATTTATACGATGAATTCATTCATTCATTACCAAATGATCAATCAACTATTCGAAATTAGCTAGTAATTAAGGACCATTACCGTCAGAGCTAAACCAGAATTGACAACAAGTGCATGAGGTAGAGGTTCTATGCCAATCCATTTCTCATCCTTTATTATTTGAAGGCCATATGCATCTTGTTGGATTATGGTTATGAGATTAGGATCACAATGTCCACCAACTCCCAATGTTAAACTTGGATCTGGGCATTCTGGGTAAAGATTGGCAAGCATTCTCTGCCCTAGATCTTTGTCAAAATACCCTGCCTCCAACCCTAATCCTTCACTTACCAGACCCAAGATAATCTTGCTCACCTTTCTCACTTCAGCCGAATATACACCAATAACCTCCCTGAAATTTCATTTTCATATTTTACATAGACATGAAAAGACAGGGGAAGAAAACAACCTGAAGAAGCCCTTTATACTTTGAGTAGTCTTTACATAGTATAGTTATCCCAAAACTAATAGCCAAAAAATATATATTTATATTAATGGATAATATACATATCTTATACATTATTAGTGTATATTCTTGTATATTTGACCAGCGGTTGTAATTATTTTTGGCAGCAACAACATATCCAGTTTAATTCCACGTAGTGGGTTATGCGGAGGGTAGTGTCTACACAGACCTTACCCCTACTCTTATGAAGATAGAGAAACTTTTTCCAATAAATGTAGTTATTTTTCGCCGACCGATAAAATATCTTAAAAGCCCAGTTATTTCAATCATGTCTTGAAACATTTCTCTTTGACACTATTGGTTCTAAATTACATAAAACCTATCTATAAGTTGCTAAATAAAAATATATAATCCCCAATAATTTCTTCTGGATGTAAAACTTAATAATTACCAAGACATAATACATAAGGTGAAAGAAAAAGACAAACAAAAAAGTTATAAAAAAAAACTTAAAAATTGAGGAACAAAATTAGGTACCTATATCTTGGAGGTTTATCAGGCCAAATGCTTTTATCTTCCCCGTCAATGTTGCAGGTATGCTCGAGAACATCCCTCCAGTATTTGTTCTCTTCTGTTTCATAATGCCTAGCACTACTACTATACAGTGTTGCTGCACCTATTGCTGCATTTGCTGCCTCTTTAGCGTAATTCGCTTTCTCTTCCACTGGCAAGCTGAAGAATTCTTGGTACACTTCCATCGCCTCGTCCATTAGATTTTCTGGTATTCCATGATTGGTTACCTGTTTTACCATGCATGGTATTATTTCGGTTGATAAAGTATAAGGTCTCTTGTTAAAATTTGGCTTTAAAAGAAGAGAGATTGCAAATGTAATATAGTTATATTTCCTGTCTTAGTACTGCACAAACAAATGAACCTGGAAAAAACCATATTCTTCACAAGCTTTCAGAAGTTGTTGAACGACAACAACTCGTTCTTCGCCCTTAGCTTTTCCCAAATCGATGACTGGGATTTCCTTAACAATTGGAACTGGGTCAATTGGCCTTTCATGCATTGGTAAAACATAAATTGGAGGAAGTATTTCGCCTTTATTTGACAAGCTAGAGATTAGGTCCGCCATTTTCTCCTTTTCTTGTGAATGAATCTAATTAAAACAAAAAGGAAACTGAATATATAATCATAAAAAGAGCTGGTATATATACAGGCACCTAGGAATAGAAAAACTCAGGAGCAAAACCGGACCTAGGATTTAAAGACGACGAGTGCACCACTACCTTTAAATATACACCTAGTATTGAGCATAGACTCTATGTATATGTATTTAGTCAATTTACTAATGTTTGGTTAACTTGACTTGATTTAATTTGGCTTCGATTATTTGACTTTGGATCTGTAGACAAACGATCACCCGAGTAGAACGAGATCACTTTATTTTGTTTAATTTTCGTATTAGAAGAAGCAGTGGCATAGCCACATAGAGTGAAGTGTTCAATTAAATACTTTTCATCGAAAAATTACACTAAGTATAAAAAAATTATACAATATATATAAAATAATTATGTTTTGTAAATATATATTAAACTTTTAACATCTTTTATAGAACTTCTGCTTCGCCCCGAGAAGAAGTATCATAAATGGACAAGTAATTTTCCATTTACAGGAAATCATATTTCTATGAAAGAGAAAAGGAAATGCAACTTTATTTTAAAAAGTGGAATCACATCCATTTTAGCAACGACAGGAGCAAAAGTATCATCTTAACAGAGGAGACATCTTCTATAAAAATTACTAAAAAATAAGAAGAAGAAAAAAGCAACAATATATTTCAGTTGGTGAATCATACCCCTCCTAACAAACTAAGTTTTATGATAACTAAAAACTTTAATGAAAAGAAACATTTACTAATTTGTTAAATGTCAATCCCTTGGCCGATCGTAGGAGAAAAAAAAGAGAGGACGAACCTGGGAAAATAAACTTCAGAGTCAATTTTTTGTACGTTTACTTACAGCGGATAAAAGGACTCATTTATAGGGAATAAAAATGCATAAACGTACGTTCGCGTGACCTCCATGCAATGGTGTAGACAGTCAACTTCTCCACATTCCCAAATATTCCAAATGATTCAGCTATAATATTAATTAATAATGTGACCGTATTTTAGTTTTCAAAGCAACTTACATAAGGTGGATAAAACATTAAAAAGATTCAATCTAAGTAGTAAATGCAACCTCGTTAATGACTAGCTACAATCCAAAACATACGTGGGGTACGTATGTTTTTCCACTAGTGTCAAATAATAATAATAATATATACTCTCTTTTTCTGGTTCAACCGATATTTATATTAAGATTAATATTAATATGCATTATTGAGAAAGCTAATGCTATAATTATTAGCACTAGATTTAGTGATAGTATACACACATATAGAAGAGAGCTTTAATGAATTATTGTTCGTTGTATCACAACGCATAACATTATTTTCTCACCATAGAGCAATCTTTATATAATTACTATTCACTAAAAGATAATTCTTTTATATAATTTAACTATGAACCAAACAATCCCTAATTGAATAAATGATATCGTAATTAGTGGCTTTCTGATACTTCACATAATCAGTACTCTCTCCGCCTCAAATTATCTGTTGTGTTTGTATGTTACACGCCCCTTAAGAAAATAACAATTAGAGGTATTTTTGACTAATTTACCCTTATTTATGTGTTATTCGTATTTGAACAATCATAATATTAACCCATTATTGAGGTATTATTATTTTCTCACCATAGAACAATCTTTATATTATTATTCAATACTCCCTCCGGTCCATTATAAGTGATTTTTTGACCTTTTTTTTATGGTCCAAATATTTGATTTTTTCAGAAACAATTAACTTTTTTTTTCCAGAGTAACCCTTAGACACTACTAGAAAACTGTCAAATTTCGTCCTCCAAAACCGATAAAAATCGTTCGGAATTAATGGAAAAGCGACCGATTTTTCGACCACTTTTAATTCGTCGGAAAAATAATGGTCGCTAAGGTGTTGCGACTGAAGGCGGTCGCAATTTTCTGACCGAAGTAGGTCGGTTTCAATTGTTGGTTGACCGCTTTGACTGACAACGTTTGTTGGAAAAGTAAATATCCGACAGAATACGATCGGTATTTTTAAAATTATTTTTTATTTATTTTTCAAAATAGCGACCGACTTCGGTAGGAATTATTTGATTGTTTTTTATTTATTTTTCAAAATAGCGACAGACTTCGGTCGGAATAAAACTATATAATCCTTTTGTATTTCTTTGTAAATTTTAACAGACCGGCCAAAGTCGGCCGGAATAATAAAAAAAGTAATTTTCGTAACTTCCGACCGACTTCGGTCGGAAATTTCAAATATATTCATATTTGAAGTTTAAATTACCGACTGACCTCTGTCGATAATTATGAATTTCTGGTTTTTAATATGAGATTTTCGACCGAAATAGATCGATTTTCTAGGTAAAACCCTAGCCGAATATGCATGCTTTTAAGCTACACCACGTGCCAATTACAACCAATATCCATCCTATAATGGCAGCATTACATTATTTCCATTGAACAACAATTAACCAACAACAACAATAGCAATTAACCAACAACAACCACAACAACAACGCTAATAACAACCACAACAACAACAACAACTACACAAATGTTCAGTAGCACATTAGTATCAACAATACAATCATCAATCAAAACTATTCACAAGTTGAAGACTTTATTTAGCAATACACATCATTCAATGAGTGTTTTGTATTTCATCATCTTTGTAATGATTCAATCGGTCATTTTGAGAATTTAAGCTCCGTTGATGGCATAAGGCCTTGATCAGCTTCAAATTATGTATATCGTTTGGCGTGCATGGTTGGATTCAATTATCGGATGATTTGGAGAATTGGAAGGAGGGTTCTAGTTTTGGAAGCTTAAGCGGTGAGAATTTGACCGAAATTTGACTTTTTGTGTAAACGGCTCCTGAATGAGTTTTGGATGATGTCAACAGCTTTGTATGGTAAACTTGGACTTAGGCGTGCGTGCGAATTTGGATTTGGAGGTCTATACGGTAATTTGGGGCATTTCGGTGAAAGTTGAAGTTGGAAAGTAGAAAGGTTTGACCAATGGTTGAATTTGGTGATACCGGGGTCGGAATGCGATTTCAAGAGATGGAACAACTTCATTATGTCAATTGGGACTTGTCCACAAAATTTGGCGCCATTCCGGGTTGAATTGATAGGTTTCGGCACGAGTTTTAGAAGTTGGAAGATTTGAAAGTTCATAATCTCGATTCATGGTGCGATTCGTAGTTTCATCATGGTTTGATGTGATTCTAGACCTCGAGCGGGTGTGTTTTGGACGTGTTTCACATAATTTCCATGGTTGTGGGGAGGTTTGAGTTATGGTGTAATCGCACCTGCGGACCTTGTGCGCAGGTGCGATGGTCGCAGGTGCGGCGAAGGAGGCGCAGGTGTGAGAGGAGATGGACTGGGCTGTCTCCGCAGATGCGGAGAAATGGTGCGCGCATGCGGCCCCGCAAAAGCGGATATTTGGGCACAGAAGCGAGATGGAGGGAAAATTCGGTTGGACATGAGCACCTGCGGTTGCGCAAAAGCGGCTATTTTTGTCGCAGTTGCGGTCACGCCTGGGCAGAGTTTATATTCGAGGGTTTGCCATTTGATCCATATTTTGACTTCCAGGGCTAGGTTTTGAGCAATTCTTGGTGGGGTTTTCAAGAAATCCGATTGGTTAAGTGTTCTTCACCTAGTAATTAATGTATTCCATGAATTTATCTTCAATTCTATCATTAAATTTGTGTTTTGGGTTGAGGAAAGTGTTGTTTTTTGAAGAAAATTTCTAAAATAAAAAATCATAATTTGAGGGATGAAATGGTATCGGTATTTGAAAATTTTTGTATGGTTGAACTCATATTGGAATGGGTACTCGGATTTTTGTTAAATTTGTCGGGTTCCGAAGTGCGGGTCTGGGGGTCGACTTTTGGACCGACTTTTGGATTTCGTTAAAGATTTAGACTTTATGATCCGGAATAGCTTCTTATAAGTTTCATGTGTGCTTTGAAGTTATTTTAGTGGGATTTGAGCCGTCCGGAGGTCTTTTCACCCGAGGAGTTCATTTTAGAGTATCGAGTTGTCGTCTTTGAGATAAGTATCTTACCTAACCTTGTGTGGGGGAAACTACCCCTTAGGATTTGAGTATTTTATGTTGATTGTAGTCTCTGTACGTGAGGTGACGAGTGCGTACTTGGACTTATTTGTTGGAAGTTGGCCTTTTTGGGGTCTTAGGTCCTTATGTTCACCATGTATGAAGTTGTTCTTGATATGTTTGAGTTCTTATTTGCTAGTTTCACCTCTACATGCTTTGATTAGAGATAATTACTTTACGATTCACCCTTACTGTCTACTTGACCCTGATTTGACTTAACTGAAGATTTTATCTCTTCTATCGCCATGCTATATTTTCATAGCTGCTTATCTTTAATTGAAATTATTATTATCTCGTCCGATAATTTTTTAGTCTTAATTGAAGTTATGATTATCATTTGCTGCTTACCCTTACTTGAACTGTCGAATATCCCTCGTAATTACTCAACCTCAAAAGGAGTTTAGATAACCTATATCTTAGTTGACTTACCTTTATTTGGTAATATTTGACTCGTGTTGGCTTCTTATTGTTGACTTGAATATTGTGAAATCGTTGTTACATTTTCGTTTTCCCTTGTTAAGCTGTTCTCCTTGCGCCTAGCATTCTTTACTGTGGTTATTCCTTGTGAATGAGTTCTACCATTCTTTGTGATTTAAAGTTCTTGAGTTTATTTACTCTCAGTACTTTGCATTACTGTCATTGTTGCTTTTGTACTTGCTGTGGTGATGTACGAGGTTTCTGTCGGGCTATAGTTGTTATCTCTGTTGGTTGCGCTGCATGTTTAAATTGGGACTACGAAATGATATTCCGGGAGATCCCACTGCACTGCATATTTACTTTGGGACTACGGACGTATTCGGGGAAATCCCCCTGTCTTGCATATTTACTTTGGGACTACGGACGTATTCCGGGAGATACCCCAGCACTGCAGATTTATTTTGGGACTACGGACGTATTCCGGAAGATCCCCTTGTCTTGCATATTTACTTTGGGACTACGGACGTATTCCGGGAGATCTTCCCACCCCTCCCCCCCAGCACTGCATATTTATTTTGGGACTACAGACGTATTCGGGGAGATCCCCATGTACTGCATAATTAATTCGGGACTACGGGATGGTATCCTGGTAGATTTCCCTGTTCTTATATTTGTGTTCAGAGCTGCTAAACTTCTATGTTTATGTGTCACAAGGTGACTTATACTCGAAGGATATTTACTTGAAACGTTTATTTTTGAAAAGTATTTATCTTGAAGGAACTATGTTCGAAGGATATTTATTTGAAAGAGTTATATTTGAAAAGTATTTATCTTGAAAGACATGTTTGAAGGATATTTATTTGAAAAGCTTATATTTGAAAGGTATTGATCTTGGAAGAACTATGTTTGAAGGATATTTATTTGAAATCTTGTCTTACCTATTATACTTGTAATCTTGTCTATGATATTATGATGCTAATATAACAGAAATTGTACTTTAATGACTAAGAAGATTATAGTTTATTTTCTAAATCATCTAAAAAGAGAATTTATTTCCTTTGCGGGCAATTGTATTTACGAATAATATTGTGTTATTAAACGTTATATAAAATTCGGCAAGTGAATTTGGAAAAAAGGGTTTAAATACTATTTTGTGGTTTTTAAAAAAGAAATCTGTCCCGACGTATTCGGGGTGGACTGTTGATTGTGCATGACTGGATGTGACCGCTTCACATTTACATTTCGCAAGCGGAGTGTTATTTCCCCCACTCTCTGAGGTTAGGCAGACGGTTTACTGAGTACACGTTGTTTTTGTACTCATGCTACACTTGCTGTGCATTTTATTGCACAGGTACTTTCATAGAAAATGTGGAGGATTCAGAGACTTAGGCGTTCGACCCTAAGGTTAGGCGGGCGACTTACTGAGTACACGTTATTTTTGTACTCATGCTATACTGCTGTGCATTTTATTGCACAGGTACTTTCACAGCAAATGTGGAGGATTCGGATACTTTCATATTATGGTTCGGGCCGTTCGACCCTCGGCAGTGCACAGAGATGTTTATTATGATGGCTCAGGCATGTTGTCCTTATCCTGTATGTGCATGCTAAATTGTTAAATGTTTTTCATGATTTTTGAAGTGATAAGATATTTGGGGGAAAATAAAGAAGAAATTGTGGATTTATGATATTTGGAGGAAAACAAAGAGGAAATTATTTATTTAAGATATTTTGGAAAAATAATGAGAAAGTGGTGACTGTTTGTTTATTTCCAGTATTTACTTGGATTTCAGTGCCTTATATATATGTTGCTTTACCACCTTTACTTGCTTATCGCGTTCATCTTACACTGTTACATAATTTGTTGGCCCTTAGTGAATGTCTAATTCGACCTCTCGTCACTACCTCTCTGAGGTTAGGTGGGAGACTTACTAAGTACATGTTATTTTTGTACTCATGCTACACTTGCTGTGCATTTTATTGCACAGGTAATTACATAGCAAATGTGAAGGATTCAGAGACTTAGGCGAGCTGCATCATCCGGAGGTGATCCGCAGCTGACAGTCTCCCGCGTACTGTATTTATTATATTATTTTAAATTTCCTCGCCCAAGTTGTACTTCAGACATGCTTGTAATGATTGTATAAATTCTTAGAAATTGCTCATGTATTTGTGACACCGGGTTCTGGGATGTGTTGGGATATGTTTTCTAAATTGTAATATTTAAATCACTATTTTATTCGACAGATTTAATTTAGTTAATATTTAATAATGTGAAAGGAAATGTTTTTCGTAAATGTTAAAAACCAGAAATCGTTTCAATTAAATAAATGATTGGCTTGCCTGAAAATGGTGTCCGGCGCCATCACGACCTTAGAGATTTTGGGTCGTGACAGTTTTAGAGAGAGGTAAACATGCATCATAGATCAGGCAGAAGCATGGTAAGGTTGAAATAAACATGCAGAACACAACAAGATAATAAGAATTTAGAAATAGCAGTTCAGAAAGAAATAGACAAGAATCATGTGTCAAACAGAAGCAGGTTGAGGTCGAAATAAACTAATCACATAACATATAGAATAGAAATAGGTTAACAGAAGTTAACACATACCAATTAGGAAGAAAGTCAACAGGAATGTAATGATAGTTTGGATCTAAAGAGTTTAGCCTTGGCATCCAGCAGGCTAAACAGTGCAGAAACCAGAGTAGCAGTACAAAAAGAGTTTTTTTGAGGAAAAACAGAGGGCTTTTAAGTTGTGAAGTGAAGAAAGTGTGAGAGTGTGTAAGTGTGAATGTAAGTCTCTAAGCGTGAACTTGTGTGTTAAAATCAGAATAGTGAATGGTTTTTATAGCATATAGCAGTGTAAAACCAAATAAGGTAAGGTATGCAAAATCAATCAATCAATCAATTAGGGTTAACAGGAGTCAATTAACAATAAGTGTAACTTCAATCAAGGAGCATCTTTCACGGAATAAATCAGTAGACAAGATTGAGGCTAAATAAGGTAAGTAGTAAATCCAGAGATCACTTATAGGTCGATTCTAGTAATCAAAGCACAGAAATCAGGCGAGCAAGAGAATTAAGTCAAGTAGTACAAATTAGGAATCGCACATAAGGAAAGAATAGGTAAAAATCTGTCAAGGAGATATTAGTTTTAAAAGGAAAGCACAATTTTCGAACAACAAATAAGCAAGTAAATAAGTTAATCACTTTAATTGACAGAGCCACAATAAACGGGCAAAACATTATAACCAACAGTCAAATAATGAAAAATCCTAAGGTTTAAAGACATAGAGATGAAACTCAAGTAAAAGAAATCAGTCAAACAGTAAAGAAGAAAACCAGAGTTGAACATTTAAGCGTTTTAAACATTTTTGCGGAAACCTCTTGAAAAATCAAAACCCTAGATTTTAAGGAAAAATGTAATCGATTGAAAATAGTAGTAAAAATAGAAGAATCTTAAAGGAAAAATACCAAACGAACTCAAACCGCTTCAGATCTAAAGAGGTCTGAACTGATTTGGCCAGAAATAGTTAGGTTTATACAAAAATTAAATAGAGGTGGAAAATCTGGTTTAAACTATAGATTTGAAGCCATAAAAACACAAAAGTGATAATACTCACATACATGGGGGTGAATACAACTAGATTAATCGAGAACATGAGAGATTTGAACCAAATCTAGCTCGAGCTTCTTGAGATTATCCTAAAGTAACATGAAAATCGAACAACCAGCAGAGATAGGAGGTAGGATAGGGCCTGAGATTGAAGAAAAAACCCATGAATCAAAGGGGTTTTAGTAACGGCCGACTAGGGTTAGAAGGAGGGTGAGAGAGAAGATAGGAGGGAAGTGGTTTCAAGGCGGCGGATTTGGAAAAGTGAGTAAGGTTTAGGTCGTTTTGTTAATTAAAAATGGAACGATTTCCGTGGACCGTTGATCTTCTGAGATTAACACCCAGTAATAATCTGGGGTTGGGGCGAGTTATAAAAATTGAGTTATTGGTTTTGGGTTATGGGAATTGGTTAAGGTTAGGTTATTGGGCTGGAGTAGTTATTGGGCTAAGGTCCGAAAACAAATTCATAAAAGAGGCTATATGTTAAGTACACATTTAGTTTAATAAAATAATTTATAAAAATAGTTAATAAATGATGAAAATGCTATTTATGTATGAAAATGATTTAAAATAATTACTTAATATTATATAATATAAAAAGTCATTTTCGTATAAAAATAAAGTACTTATGCACACATGGGTTATTATTGCAAAGTTATTGCAATTATAACTTGAAGATGTAAATATAATTATGCATAAAATAATTAAAGCTTAATATAAATATAAATGATAAAAATTAAGTAATATAATTATTATAGAATTATTTGTGATGCAATTAGCAATTATTTAGATAATAAAATGATGGAACAAATTAGTTACAAATCTTTTAAAATCACAGAAAATTATGAAAAAATATTAATTGATGCTCATGCATTATTTTGAAGGTATATATGCATTTTGAAAATAATATAGGAAAAAATTGGTTATCAACAACTGCCCCTATTTACCCGGAAAGGATGAAAGAGTTGTTGGGTAAAGATATGATGGCCATTTTTTACCGAATAGAGTGATTTGAGAGATATAGGCCACACTCTGGTTTCCGAGCTGCTTACATATCCCTGGTTTGACAGGAATCAGGCCGCGTGTAGTTCTAGATCCATCGGCGAAATAAACTGATGAAGCTTTCACAAGGATGAACACAAGGTCTCGAATATGTGAAACGGTTATGGTGAGCGATCATGTTTCGAAATTATTTGAAGGAACTGGAGCGGGATTGATCCTATTGGGATAACCATTACTCACTGGGTCACCTGCAAATCAGAAGACGTACTGCAAGTATAGGCGTATAACTTTGCCTAAATTAGACATGATGAAAATTCCCCTCAGACCATGATAATTGTCTTTGGACGGTTGAGGATGATGTCCTTAGACCATGATGTACCGAGCCATGAGTTTTATGGTAATGGATATGCAGGCCATGAAATGATGTTCTCGGTCCATGAAAATGGTGCCTCCGAACCATGACGCCTTTGAATAATGATATGCAAGTTTGAGAGATCCTCAGTCCATGGCATGGCATGTTCCGGCTATGAGGATGGTGCCTTTGTACTATGACGCCTTCGGACCAGTTGGTGATATTTCAGCCCATGAATTGCAGAGACATGATGATGGAGACAACAAGACAGAGCTTAGTCTTGTGTAAAGTTGAGGGCAGATCTTAGCCTGAGAGAAGAGAACAATGCAAGAGAGACAATGCTTAGTCTCGTGCGAGATTCGGGACAGTGCTTAGTCCCATGCAAAGAGAAGGTTGTGCTTAGTCCCATGCAAAGAGAAGGTTGTTCTTGGACTTATGCAAGATTCGGGACAGTGCTTAGTCCCTTGCAAAGAGGAGGCAATGCTTAGCCTTATGCAAGTAAAGAGGCAGGGCTTAGCCTCATGCAAAGTTTGGGACAATGCTTAGTCCCATGCAAATAGAAGGTAATGCTTGGACTTATGCAAGTAGAGCGGCATAGCTTAGCCTCATGCAAGATGAAGGCAGTGTTTAGCCTTATGCAAATAGGAGGCATGGCATAGCCTCATGCAGGTATTGAGACATGGCTTATTCTCATGCAAGATTCGGGACAGTGCTTAGTCCCATGCAAATAAGGAGACAGAGCTTAGCCTCATGCTAGTGTTGAGACAAGGCTTAGTCTCATACAAGATCCGGGACAGTGCTTAGTCCCATGCAAATAGGGAGGCAGAGCTTAGCCTCATGAAGGTGTTGAGACAGGGCTTAGTCTCATGAAAGATTTGGGACAGTGCTTAGTTCCATTCAAAGAGAAGAGTGAGAGTGCAATATTCTTAGCTGACAATGTGTTTTGTGCATAGCGATTGCGTCGTTGCGACGGTGTTTGTCATGGTTATATAGTCCTGCATCCAAAGAAAAATTTGTGAGTTTTACAGGGGAGGTTGGTTCGTGACTTTGCTTGTCCAATTTGCTCTATTCTGTCGGAAGATCCTGTTCAAACTATTAGGGTAGCATTTGATGAAGCAAAGTCTCCTTTTTCAAAAGTATGCGTGCATAATTTTCAAAAGACATAGTAACATATAGTTTAGAAATTATTTAGATGAACTAGTAACTGTGACATAATCAGAGACATTGCGACTTCTTCTGCCGTAGAATTTGACGGTCTTCCTCAAAATTCTGCCCCAGTAACTAGATGACTTTTCTGACTGCTCTGTATGCAGCGGTTGGCTGAACTTGCTTCGGAATTTTGAGGGCCTTCCTCAAATTTTGCCCCAGTTTCTGATTGTGGGGAAAATAGAAATTTTATTGAATTGTGACCGAACCCACAGGGCTGCCTATGTATCCCCTCTTAAGTGGGAATCAGGTCGAGTGTAGTTCAATTACATCATGTAGAAAATCATAAGATGATTTTACACATAATATCTTTTGACTGCGTCTGAGTTGATAGGCTTTGGCTAAATTTCCCCGTCCATTCCTGCGAGTATGAGTGCCCCTCATGTCAATACTCTGTGAACCATGTAAGGACCTTGGCTTTGATCTGCTTAACTTCTTAAGATTTTTAGGCTCATGTTTGGTTTGAATTTTCTGAGTTTTTGCTTCATTGGCGGACACATTTGATTTTTAGGCAACTTGTGATCCACTATGGATGTGCTAAACCCTGTCATATCGTCATATGACCACGCAAAGATATCCTCATATTCTTTCAAGAATTGAGTGTATTCCTCTTTCTCTGAAGGTGACTAATGGATTCTTATGCGGGTTTCCTTGACGGTTTTGGAATCTCCCAAGTTGACTATCTCGGTCTCGTCCAGGTTGGACTTGGGCTTATTCTCAAAATTCTCTACTTCTTTGAAGATATCTTCAGGTATTACATCTTGTTCTTCTATTTCTTGTGAATCCCTGTCCTTTTGTTGTGTTGTCTCATTACATGTCACAATCGTCGATTCACCAAGATAAGAAATAGTAATGCTGTAGGGATAAAGATATGAAAGAAAAATAGTAATAATAAAACATCAAGCCATTTAAAATGTCAAACAAAATGATTTTCAATAACTCAAATAACGTTTTTGGAAAATTGAAAAATATTATTTAAGACAAAAGAAAAAATGCAAAAGTGGTAATCATTTTTTAGAAAAGTAAACAATGTTATTCAGCCTTGCTACCCCGGGACTCGTTAGGCCCTTGGTGTTCTAACAATCCTGTTCTTGAGGAATGCTCCTCTCTCCACAGCTTGGATGGTAGGTCCTTCCTCCTCCTCCTCCTCCTCCTCCTCGACGATAACACATCAGTCTATTATCATCTTCCAAGAACAAATTCCTCAATGCTGCCAATGCTTCTTCTTCCTCTGATCCCCATATGATATCGGCCTGATGGAGGGTCTGACTCAAGTGTGGCACGGGTTTCTCGAAAGGGTAGTATGGACCACGCCATGGTGGCGACCAATATCGATATTCCTGCCAGGTATACTGATATCCGAGACCGAAGGTTATGCCATGGCGCTTCAGCTATACCGGTTTAGAGATACCTTGAGGATTTTTACCAAGCCCCTCACCAAGTTCATACCCTACCCATGCCAGTATACTCTCTATTTGCTACTCCACCATTTATCCTTTTCAATCGCTTTAACACGCTCGATGTGATGGTAGGTTTCTCCACCTAACTTCCTTCTATTTTCTACCACCGGAACAATCAAACTTGTGTAAATGAGGTTGCTCCCATCTTCATGGATGATCACTTCTTGATGGTTCCACTCAAATTTTACCGCTTGGTGCAAACTGGATGCGACAGCTCCAGCGACGTGTATCCAAGGTCGTCCCAGCAATAGATTGTAGGAGGTGAATATGTCTAGCACCTAGAATTCAACATTGAACCAGGTAAAACCCATTTGCAAGCATAGGTTAGTTTCTCCAATCGTGTCCCTTTGAGACCCATCGAACGCTTTCACATTCATATTCCCTGCTCTATCTCATGTAAACCCTTGCCCAACCTCTTCAGAGTTGTCAACGGGAAAATGTTGAGGCTAGATCCTCAATCTATCAAAACTATAGCGATGAACTTATTTCACATTGCACTGTGATGTGCAGTGCCCTGTTGTGGCTTAACCCTTCAGGTTGCAGCTCGTCCTCATGGAAAGTTACCTTGTGGCTTTCTAGCACTTGCCCCACCATATTGGCCATTTCTCCACTAGTGATGTTGTTTGGCACATATGCTTCATTCAACACCTTCATCAGAGCATCCCTGTGTGCTTCGGAATTTTGCAACAATGACAGGATAGATATCTGGGCGCGAGTCTTGTTCAGATGATCAACGATAGAGTACTCCCTTGCATGTACCTTCCTCTAGAGGTCATGTGGACCAGCCTGGGTTTTTGGTAGCTTGGACGAGTTGGAGGTGACTGATAATAGGATAGTTGGGTATTATAGGTGTGGTAGGCGGTAGCAGGTTGGGAATATCTGGGAGGTGATGGTTGGTATGTGGGTGGAGGTGTTTGGTATCCCAATGGAGTTTTCGAGCCTTGGGATACCTTACTGTTCCCACTTCTTTCTTTTTCAATATGCCTTCTGATTATAATGCTTTGTTCGTGGCCTGTAGTGCCACAAAATTCGTCACCATTCCACTTTTAATACCTTCCTCTATCCTTTCTTCGTGCTTGATGATATCGGAGAACTTATGATTCTCAATAACTATTAGGCTTTTGTAATATTGCGGATCATGTGTCCTGAAAAATAACTTGTTCGTCTAATCCTTATCTAATGTCGGCCTGACCTTCGCTGGCTTCTGACCTCCACCGAGTAGCATACTCGCGGAAGGTCTTAGTTAGCTTCTTCTTGAGGTTTTGGATATAGAAAACATCTGGTGCATTCTTTGTGTTGAATCTGAACCTGTCCATGAAATCTGACGCCATGCTCACCTAATTAGCCCATTTCTTGAGATTCTGGCTTATGTACCAAGACAGGTCATCTCCAGCAAGGCTTCTCATAAACAGCTACATGCGAATTCTTTCATCTTTTCCAACCCCCACGAGCTTGTCACAGCAAGTTCTAAAATGAACCTTGGGGTCGGCCATTCCATCGAGCATTTCAAACTTGGGAGGTTTGTAACCCTCCGGTAGTTCCACATTTGGTTGTATGCAAAAATCCTCGTAATTTAGACCTTCAATCCATTTGCCTCCTTCAACACCCTGAACTCGGCTTGTTATTTTCATGAGCTCCTCAACCATGTTATTGATGAGCATGTCCTTCTTGGTGGATTCTGGTGTATAGGAGATTGGTTGAGTATAGTGAGGTAAGTTTTCTACGTATATAGGGTTGTTCTGGTGAATGCCAGGAGTTTGGGTGTAGTGGTGATCATTGGTGGAGTTTTGGGGTTCGGGAATAGGTTGCAGTGTGTTATGAGGAGTGTGATATGTGGTTTGTGGGTATTGAGTAGGGAGATGCTGATTTTAAGGAGGGGTTGTATACTGGTGAGGTGCGGGAGAATTCTACGGGTGTTTGTTGGATGTGTTCCGAGGTGGTCTAGGGTTCTGGGTGTCTGGGACATTCAATGTAAGGGAGAGATTTGCGAAGCTACAAACCTGCTCAAGCTCACCCTGTAGTTCAAGTATCTTCTGCTCAAGCCGTAAAACTAAATCATTTGGGGCCTGAGTGCCCCGACCATCCGAAGTTTCCACATTCTCAACGGGTGCAGTGTTGCCGTTCATATCATCCATTTTAGCTTTCCCTGTTCCTTTTGGTACACTTGGAGGAGGAGAAGGTGGAGGGCCTCTGGATCTGTTATGATAAGCTGATGATGCCAGTATGCGTGAACAAACCTTGGGGAATGTGAATAATCAAAAAGGAAAGGAAAAAAAAGGTAACCAAGTCACTAAGGGTTCCAAAAAGAGTATTTGCAATATCTAAACACATGGTGCGGGAATGTATATTCGCGTCCTAATTTGGGAGTCTCGTTGTGCCCCAGGTTGGCCTAGCGACAAGTTGATTTGGAGAACTTCAGTGCCAATAATTACCTCATTTCATTAATGTAAAAGTAGATGAATCTAAAACGACACTAAACAAGATAAGTTATTAATGGCACTTGGCCTTATTACATTTGAAAAAACAGATAAACCTAATCTACTTAGTCCCAGAAGGACCTTCCCCAGGCTTGATGTTCTTGGCTTCATCGATCAGGTTCCCTAGCTCGTGTATGCCCAACAACAGGTATACCCTTGCTAGATGTCCTCATTCGCTTCCCTCAGCATTCTGGCAATCGGCGACTCTCTTCCTCATCTTCTCTTCCAAATCCATCAGACCCTGCTCCAGATATTCCAGCCTTTCATTAGACTTGAAAGCCATTTCCCTCCATTCATTGATTAGTTCCATATCAGTTTTGTGTTGCTTTAGATGCTCGGCCTCGGACTCATGAAACCTTTTACATAATTTATTGTATTTCACTTGGGCTTCAGCAACTTTGTCTATGACCCTGTTTCCCCGACCGATTCCTGGCTCAACTATCTCTGTTATTTTGTCTTCCCACCATGATAGGTAAAAGCGTACGTGCTCTGTGTGATACCTATCTGGCTCGATGGTGTCCCTTTCTACAATAATCTGTAGGTGCCACATATGCCGAGCTTCACATTTTTACGGGATGTCGTCATCCTGAAAATCTGCCCTGTAATGACTCATTTTAGAAACTCGCGGTATGACTTGCTTCCTACCTGCCTGTCTCATAAACCTGATGGGAACATAAGGGTATATGCCCCTTAACCCGATCAACACCAAGTACGGAACGTCCCTGGATCTGATATGAACTCACTGGTAGGGAACTATTCGAACATCCATTGAACCTGGTCCTCGGTCAAATTGTCGAAACACTACACCTATTCTGTAGCATTCTACGGTTGAGAAAACCTGTCTGGGATGAAGGTTATCCTCTTAGACTTATGAAAGGCTATGTGATCATTCCACGGCCTTCGTGAAAACTCTTGGTGGTATCGACCTCTCTAGAGGTGTTCTAGCAACCAAACATGTAACAGAAGATTACAACCCTCGAAGTGTTTGAACCTCTTTTGATAGCGATCCAAGGCCCCGTATATGTCTGCTATAATCATAGGGACGATAGTATTTGTTTTCCCCTCGATTCCTTCCATTGGAGTTTTAGTTACCATGTCCTGTCTGATGTGAATCTTGTCTCATTTTCTTGGAAACACTATCATACCCAGGAAGCAAATGATGAACACAAAAATCCTGCGGTGAATACAACCCAAGGAAGTGATTGAGAATTCATCATGGAAGATAAGATAGGATTTGCTATGACCATATCGTTCATAGAGGTAGTCAAATGGTATGTAGGACTCCTTTAGGCACTCCAAATCATCGTTCTTTTTCAAAACCATCATTTTTAGAAACCCCCTAGCGCTACAGTTTTCAGGCACCAATAAAATCAGACTGTCCCTAGGTAATCCAGCAAATCCCCCTATCTCCTCCCAGAGAAGGGTCATTTCTATGTTGCCAAACTAGAACACAGACCTTTCTCCATCCCAGAACATAGTGGCTGCTTCGATCAACATATTGTTTGGTTGGATGTCCAATAAAGAGGGTAAGTTCCCGAGGACCCTTTTCGCATGGTCTGTCGCTTGGCGAAAGGTTCTCCCACCAATCCAGCAACAATGGTGGTATTCTTTGGACCATTCCAAACCTGGGGACTTCGTGCCTCATTTTTTGCAAAACCAATAAGGTTAGACCCTTCCCCCCTCCAGATTCGACTACTTATACATCAATGATTAACATATTGGCACTAATTTCTCCAAATTAATGCACAGATCGTGGTTGCGTCCGTTGGGATTATGGAAACCCCAGTGGACTTTTGGACAAGGCTTTTCCTAAAGGGTTATTATGTGGACGACATATTAACCCTGGCTAGGTTTGACCATGATGCATGTACAATAAATCAGGGTAAAGTTTCTATAGAGGTCTAGACTGGTAACCTCAAGCGGACAACTTGAGGGGGAAAGGCACGGAACTGTTGACTGCACTGTTGATCGACTAGTTTTACCCCAAATAAGCCTTTCCGAATACAAAGGGATGATATATAGGAAGAGCGCAAACACTCATCAAGTGTTGCTATGGTATTGATTACGCACGAGTGGAATATGATGTTGAGCATGATTTATGCAACAGAAAATAGCACGTTGTCACGTATTTGCACGTTAAAAATAATAAATGCGGTATTTAATAATTGAAAAGGAGTTAAAAAAAAAGAACACAAAGAGACAAGTCAGTTTCCATAATAAAGAGTAATAAAACAAGAAAGAGAAATCGTAAATACTTAAAAAATAGGAAAATAAATTCACATAAAATGGGAAAGGGAAAGGGTGTCCAAGTATTAACAGAATAAAGCATTCTTAAATATTAATTCACAAAAACAAGGTTCATTAAGGTAGGAGCCTAAGGGCTATCCCCAGCAAAGTCGCCATGCTGTCGCGCGCCTTTTTTTTCTCGCAAAATCGGGTTTCAACATTTCTTAGAAAACTCCCTTCCTTTTGGGATGGGATATGGGATTTGAAGACTCGCCACCTAATGGATTAAGGTGTGTTAGGGAACCTAGAGTAATTAACTCATGAAACTAGTTTGCATCACCAGAGATCGGGTAAGGGCTCAAAATTACCTTGAGGGGAGGATGTTAGGCACTCCTCGAGGTCCACAATGGTGGGTCTCAGCCAAACTTAATTAAGCGAATTAGTCTTTAAAGGAAAATAAAGCAATTTAGACAACTATTATTTTAAAACAGGAACTAAAGGGATCCTAAGTTTTTTAGCCTATAGGATTATTTCCATGTAATATTTGGTAAATTTCCCCAGGTTGGGGTGCTACACATAGTATTAGCGCGCAAGTCATCATCTCCTTTACTGCCCGATTATTATCTTTCAGTTGTTACTCAAGCGTTCTAGTAGCTTCTAACTCGTGACTTATGTGTGAACTACCCGTCCCTTACCTATGGTCCTGGAGGTGTTTATTACCTCTATTTAAGGTGGTTCTAAACTGACCTAGGTTGCTTAAAATGAGAAAAAGCTAGGCGACAAAAAAAATCCAAATAGGACTGTCACAGAAGAACTAAAGGCTCATGTTAACCTCCACAAATAGTCAACAAACACATGCAGTCCAATCAGTAAATTTTATTAATTTAGGATCCTATAAGCAGGATATCTAGATGAGCAGAAACAAAATGTAGATAAGTGTTTTGTTTAAGGCGAGCATCGGGACCTATCAATTTGCCTACTGATTTTGATTAAGTTCTGAATCTGTGCAAATTTATAGCAGCAAGAGATCAAAGTTTTAGGCCCAGAATTCTTAGTAAACCTATAGGTTTGCCTAAGTGATAACCAGAACAGAATCCTATAGGCATGGTATCTACAACTGTTAATGATAGACCTATAACAACGAGTTACTGATTTTAATAGACAAGTTTTTATCTCTTTAGATCCTNTAGGTTGTTTGGTTAATTAAAAATGGAAAGATTATTTTGGACCGTTGATCTTCTGATATGCATGCTTTCTACTTTTGCAGAATTAGTTAAATCATATAGGCATGATTTCTAAGTGTTGAAACTGATTACAAACATGATTTCTAAACTTACGATTGATTTACCCTATAGGCATGATATCTATTAGTTTAAATTCTATAGACATGATTTCTATGTTTTGAGACTGATTCATTTTATTCCTGTAGGAATGATATCTAAGTTGAAACTGATTTTTATTTCCTATAGGCATGATATCTATTAATCACATTGGGATTTTTAAATCAAGTTGCTAGGAAAGTTTATTAGCTCAAACTAATAGAATCCTATATACATAACCACTAATGCACATTGATATTGGAAATATGTGTAGATCCTAAGAACATGGATTCTAATGCAGAATTACCAAATGACCTATAGACAGTATCTCTAATATGCATGATCACAAACAGTCAAGAAAACATCCAATAGGCAGAATTTCTGAACGATTAGTAACACTTAGACAATCAACACAGTAACCCTATAGACAAGATTTCTACCCGAGTTTTGAACAATGATGTATAAAGCCCCTCAAATTTTACTAATAACCCCATATCTGTAATTACAGAGATTATTACATTTTTTACAGCCCAATATGAGTGAATTACATAATACTATCCATTACATTATAGAGAGCCTTAGCAGGCCCAATATTAACTTGGAAACCAGGCCTTCAAGCAAAGCAAGTCTGAAGCATAATGGGGTCCATCCATGGCACATAAAATTGGGTTTCTATTGTGTCAAAGTTCCTAACGGCCTCAGGGACCCCGGGAAATGCTCACACCAGAATCTCACTTAGAAAACAGTTCATAAAAGATTGGAAGACCAGCCCCAATATGTCAGAGTTCGGAGGATCTCAACGACCCTAGGCAGTGCTCACATTGGGGGTGATAGGAACCTAGATAACTAAGAGTAGCAATTTGAAAACCATTACATAGAGGGTAAGGGGGAAAGTTTTAGAAAACAATTTGATTTTTAGAAGCAAATAAGTTCAGACTACATGGTAGAAAACAGAGTTGGGCCAAGAAATAAACAGAGCACATGGTCTAAACAGATTAGTACTTATTCAACTAAGTACTCATACGAGTATTCAAAGTGATTCACAAAGAGCAAGCGCACTTACATTAACAGACAGAATTGGCATGTAGGGCTAGGAACATACAACTGATTATACAGAGTTTCACTTTATTAAAGATAACCTAATTATCTTTGTCACTAAGTGAAATCATATAGGCATGCATTAAACAGAAAACATGCTGAAGTTTGAAATAACTAACAAAACAAACACATAGAAAATGATAGGGTAGTAGGAACTACAGTATACTAGTTTCAGAGAGAGGTAAATAGGCATCATAGATTAGGCAGAAGCATGGTAAGATTGATATAAACATGTAGAACAGCACAAGATAACAAGAATTAAGATATAGCATTTGAGAAAGAAACAGACAAGAACCATGTGTCAAACAAAAGCAGGTTGAGGTCAAAATAAACTAATCACATAACATATAGAATAGAAATAGGTTTACAGAAGTTAACACATACCAGTTAGGAAAAAAGTAAAAAGGAATGTAATGACAGTTTGGATCCAAAGAGTTTAGCCTTGGCTTCCAGCCGGCTAAACAGTGCAGAAACCAGAGTAGCAGCACAAAGAGAGTTTTATTTTGAGGAAAAACAGAGAGCTTTTTTAAGTTGTGAAGTGAAGAAAGTGTGAGAGTGTGTAAGTGTGAGTTTAAGTATGTAAGCGTGAGCTTGTGTGTTAAAACCAGAATAGTGAAAGGGTTTTATAGCATATAGTAGAGTAAAACCAAATAAGGTAAGGTATGCAAAATCAATCAACCAATCAATTACGGTTCTAGTAATCAAAACACAGAAATCAGGCTAGCAAGAGAATTAAGGCAAGTAGTACCAATTAGGAATCGCACATAAGGAAAGAATAGGTAAAAATCTGTCAAGGAGATATCAGTTTTAAAAGGAAAGTAAAATTTTCGAACCCTAATTAAGCAAGTAAATAAATTAATCACTTTAATTGACAAAGCCACAATAAACGGGCAAAACATTATAACCAACAGCCAAATAATGAAAAACCCTAAGGTGTAAAGACATAGAGATGAAACTCCAGTAAAAGAAATTAGTCTAACAGTAAAGAAGAAAACCATAATTGAACAATTAAACATTATAAACATTTTGCAGAAACCTCTTGAAAAATTAAAACCCTAGCTTTTAGGGAAAAATGTAATGGGTTGAAAATAGTAGTAAAAACAGAAGAATCATAAAGGAAAAATACCAAACGAACTCAAACCGCTTCAGATCTAAAGAGGTCTGAACTGATTTGGCAAGAAATAGTTACGTTTATACAAAAAATAAATAGAGGTGGAGAATCTGGTTTAAACTAGAGATTTGAAGCCATAAAAATACAAAAGTGATAATACTCACAGACATGGGGTGAATACAGACAGATTAATCGAGAACATGAGAGATTATAACCAAATCTAGCTTGAGCTTCTTGAGATTATCCTCAAGTAACATGAAAATTGAACAACCAGCAGAGATAGGAGGCCGGATAGGGCCTGATATTAAAGAAAGAACCCATGAATCAAAGGGGTTTCAGTGATGAAGGGATAGCGTTAGAAGGAGGGTGAGAGAGAAGAGAGGAGGGAAGGGGTTTCAAGGCGGCGAATTTGGAAATGTGAGTAGGGTTTAGGTTGTTTGGTTAATTAAAAATGGAAAGATTATTTTGGACCGTTGATCTTCTGAGATCAACGGCCAGGATTAAAATTGGGGCTGGGGCTGGGGTTGGGGTGGGTTATAACAATTGGGTTATTGGGTTTTTGTTATGGGTATTGGGTAAGGTTAGGGTATTGGGCTGGAGTAGTTATTGGCTAAGATCAAAAAAAAAAAATCATAAAAGAGGCTATATGTTAAGTACCCATTTAGTTTAATAAAAATAGTTAATAAATGATAAAAATGCTATTTATGTATGAAAATGATTTAAAATAATTACTTAATATTATAAAATGTAAAAAGTCATTTTCGTGTAAAAATAAAGTAATTATGCACACATGGGTTATTATTGTAAAGTTATTGCAATTATAACCTGAAGATGTAAATATAATTATGCATAAAATAATTAAAACTTAATATAAATATAAATATAAATGATAAAAATTAGGGAATTTTTCACAAACCACTATTGTTGAGTGGTTATTATCTAGTTGTAGCTACCATTTAATATATTACTTCCTGTAACTATGTTTTCAGTTTTTTATAGTGTATTCGATGTATTTAAGCTACTGTTTTCGTGAACATAGTAGCAAAAGTCAGCGCGAAACATGGGGCTACAGCTGGATAGACGAATGTATGTGGGTGTGTGTGACTGTATTCGACTGTATGTCGTAATGTAAACTGGGCAATTCAAGGCCTGGACAGATTTTTTTAGTGGAAAGTTTATAAAATAACATAATAGACTCCTAATATAACTCAACTAACTCAATTACATCACCAATAATCCTCTTATTACGCGAAATCTGTTTCTTCCCTTTTCTGTTTTTTATTTCGTGTGTGCTTCTTTGTTCAACAAATAAAACAGGGAATTCATGATCTATTAAATAAAATAGAGATCATATACGCGAAATCTGTTTCTTCCCTTTTCTGTTTTTTTTCGTGTGTGCTTCTTTGTTCAACAAATAAAACATAAAATTCATGAACTATTAAATAAAACATAGATCATATACCAACTATATATTTAGTTGGTGTATTAAATCTGAATAAATAATTACAATACAACTATTATGTTAATTCATGATCTCTGAATACAGATGAATACAATCTGAATACATAGTTGGTATATGATCTCTGAATATTTGTCACGACCTCAAAATACCCAGTCGTGATGGCGCCTACCCTGAAATCAGGCAAGTCACACATTACATTTTTTAACAGATATTTTCAGAAAATCAATTATATTTGCAGCGGAAGTCTCATATTTATAAAGCATTTAAGAGTTTAATCATCATTGAAAACATAAGTAAGACAAAACTCGAACCCAGATCTAGTGTCACCGAGTCATGAGCTACTACGTCGAATATCAAAATACAATTCCGACATAAAGTTGTCTGAAATAAATAAATATGACAGGTAGATAGAGAAGGAGATAATCGAGGCTGCGATCGCCAGCTGCTACCTCGATGCCTCCAAAGGAACTCTGACAGCCGCTCAGCAACCACTAGCGGGTCCCGATGTAGCTGGATCTGCACACAAGGTGCAAGGGTAACGTGAGTACACCAACACAGACATAACGAACCCAAACTACGGGCTGAGAGGTAGTGATGGACTGAACCTCAATAAATGTAATGAAAACAGTACACATAATTTAGGCATGCTCACAATTTCAATAGATAATGAAAACAGAATATGACCGATATGATAAGTAACCTAGGTATATCTCAGTACCCTACATGCCAATGTATCAACAGTGTGAAAATGCACATAGTGCTCACAGCTCTCACACAAAAGTCCACTCAGTACTGTATATGGCTCTCAGGCCCAAGGAAAGTCCATCCGGGAATATGCATAAACACCGGTGACCGTAGTCACTCAGTACTGAAGAAAAGGCCAATCCAGGCCCCACGGCAATGATCCATCTCCAGAATACAACAGTCGGACAAGATCTATGTCCAGGGATGATCCATCCATCACATATCGTCAACTTCGGACAAGATCCATGTCTAGGGGAAGGTCCATCCCTCAATATCAATGCGCTCACTAGGGGTGTGAAGACTCCGGAGGGGCTCATATTGGCCCAAGTGCTATATCAAGCCAACGAATGAATGATCAGAGTATCATTTCAGTGTGTAGTCCGATCTCATAATTTTCTCGATAACAGGCTCTCTGCCTCACTCAGTCATTACTCTGCAGCCTCGCTCACATGGGCTCACAAATGCATGAACTAGCCCGAAAAAATGATAAATATATAAAATCAATAATTACCGAGACTCAGGCATGAAATGATATGCTATGACAGGACCGAGTATACAAAATCAATTAAACACATAAGGAGACAGCAATATACGACCACTCGGGTCTCAGCATTTTCGGCGTGAAGCCCTGGCATTTGACTTAGCATGTTTTCTAGAATTTTCACATTAACCACGTCAATAAAAGTACGGATATCAGTCCCAAATAGCCACTAGACGGCGCCATGGGATGAACCAGACCACAAATCACTCGGTGTACACCCGCATGCCCGTCACTTGGGATGTGCGTCACCTAAATTATAATCATATAGCATATAGTTTGGGGTTTTGAACCCTCAGAACCAAGTTTGGAAACGTTACTTACCTTAAAACCAGCTAAAATCCTAACCCACAACGCCTTTGCATCTACACTCGACCTCCGATTGCTCCAAATCTAGCAAAAATCCGATTTATATCATTATTATATTCCAAGGAACGAAGCACATTCGAAAATTATCAAATTTAAGCACAAATCCTGTAATTGGTCAAACCCGACCCCCGGGCCCACGTCTCGTACTTTGATAAAAATTACATCATAAGAATCTCTATCCTCCCATGAGTCCATCCATACCAAGAACATCAGGATCAGACCGCAAATCGCCATTTAAATCCTCACTCAAAGGTCCCCAAATCATAAGCCCTAATTCTCCAATTTTAGGGTTCAAATCCCACAAATTTTAGGTCTAATTAGCTAGAAATCAACATAGAATCAAGTATTGAATTCAAAAATCTTACCTCCAAGTGGTTCCTTTCCATTCCGTCTTTAATCCCTCTCAAAAAGCTTCAAATCCGTCCAAAAATGGTGAGAAATAGACTAAAAATCGCAAAGATGGCTTTTTATACTTTCTGCCCAAGCATTTTTCCTTGATCGCGATCGCAGAAAAACCCTCGCGATCGGGAAGAACAACTTTGCTGGCTCCTGAAATAACACTACAAGAACGTCCCTCATCATGCGAAATCGATACTATGACCCTCACTCCTAAGCGATCTCGGACCACTGACCGCGTTCGTAAAGAACAAACGCATGGCCCCAGCTTCGGTCCACTTAACCTTACGCGAATGCGACCTAAACCCCACGCGTTCGTGATGCTTCACCAAAACAACCATCGTGATCACAGCCCCTATTGCACAAACACGAAGAAAAAACTTGACTGCCTCCACGAATGCTCTACGCGATCACGAGCCTCCTCATGCGATCGTGAAGAAGAAACCTCTACAACAAAACAGAAGAAAATTTGCAACTCTCAAATCCACGAACTTGGTCCGATAACCTCCCGAAACTCACCAGAGGCCCTCGGGACCTCGACCAAACATGCCAACACATCCCATAACCTGACTCAAACTTATTTGAGCCCTCGAAACCCTCAAAATAATGGAAAAACACCTACTCCACCTCGGATTCAAGCCTAAGAACTTAGAAACTTCTAAATTTTGCCAAAGATGCCGAAGCCACCCAAAACAAGTCTAATTAACTTGAAAATTTGTACACACATCCAAAATGATACTACGAACCTGGTCTAACTTCCAGAATTCCATTCCAAGCCCGATAGCCTATTTTCCATTGCCGGCCTGAAATCGCCAAAAACTCAATTTCGCCATTTCAAGCCTAATTCTACTTCGGACATAAAAACCACATTCCGAACACACTCCTAAGTCTCAAATCACCTAATGAAGCTATCCGGGCTATAAAATTCACATTCTGAGATCGTTTACCTAATAGTCAACTTTCGATTGACTTTTCTAACCATAAGGCCAACTTAAGAGATTAAGTGTCTCTTTTCTCACCACGACCACCCCGAATCCGAACCAACCGACCCAACAGAACATAATCAGGTTAAATAACACATGAAAAGGACGAAACAAGGGAAACAAGGCCAATCTCACGGAACGACTAGTCGAGTCGTGACATTTTCCCCCTCTTAAACAAACGTTCGTCCTTGAATGGGTCTAGAAATATACCTGGAGTATCAGATAGGTGAGGATATCTGCTCCATATCTCCCGCTCGGTCTCCTAGGTGGCATCCTCCACCGATTGTCCTCTCCAGTGTACCTTCACTGAAGCTATATCCTTAGACCTCAACCTTCTGACCTGACGACCCAAAATAGCTACTCGCTCTACCTCATAAGACATATCACCCTCTAGTTGACTGAGCTGAAGTCCAAGACATGAGACAGGTCACCAGTATACTTTTGAAGCATGGAAACATGGAATACATGATGGACACTCGATAAGATGGGTGGCAAATCAAGTCAATAAGCCACCTCTCCAACCCTCTGAAGCACCTCAAAAATCCCAATGAACCGGGGACTCAACTTGCCCCTCTTCCCAAACCGCATAACACCCTTCATGGGTGACACCTTCAGTAGCACCTTCTCCCCAACCATGAAAGACACATCCCGGACCTTCCGGTCTGCATATCTTTTCTTCCTAGACTGTGTAGTGCGAATCCACTCCTGAATCAACTTCACCTTATCCAACGCATCCTGTACCAAGTCTGTGCCCAATAGCCTAGCCTTACCCGGCTCGAACCAACCAACCGGAGATCTACACCTCCTACCATATAAATCCTCATGCGGAGCCATCTGGATACTCGACTGATAGCTATTATTATATGCAAACTCCGTGAGTGGTAGAAACTGGTCCCATGGACCCCCGAAATCAATGACACAAGCCCACAACATGTCCTCGAGAATCTGAATCGTGCGCTCTGACTTCCCGTCCATCTGAGGATGAAATGTTATGCTCAACTCGACCTGAGTACCCAACACTCTCTGCACGGCCCTCCAAAACTGAGATGTGAACTGAGTACCTCTGCTAGAAATGCTAGAAACTGGAACACCATGCAACCGGACAATCTCTCTGATATAAATCTCAGCTAACTGCTTCAAAGAATAAGTTGTACCAACAAGAATGAAGTGCGCGGACTTGGTCAACCAATCCACAATGACCCATAGAGCATCGAACCTCCTCGAAGTCCATGGGAGCCCAACTACAAAGTCCATGGTGATTCGCTCCCACTTCCACTGCGGAATATCCAACCTCTGATGCAACCCACCTGGCCTCTGTTGCTCATACTTGACCTGCTGACAATTGAGACACTGAGCTACAAACTCAACAATATCCTTCTTCATCCGTCTCCACCAATAATTCTGTCTCATATCCAAATACATCTTCGCGGCACCTGGATGGATGGAATACTGCGAGCTGTGGGCCTCAGCTAGAATCAAATCTCGAAGCCCAACCACATTGGGAACACAAATCTGACCATGCATCCTCATAACCCCATCATCACCAATATCTACATCCCTGGCATTACCTCGTCGGACCATATCCTGAAGAACGAGCAAGTGTGGGTCATCATACTGGCGCTCTTTGATCCGGTTATAAAGAGAGGATGTGGAAGCTACGCAAGGCAATACCTGGCGGGGCTCTGATAGATCCAACCTCACCAATAGGCTCGCTAAGGCTTGAACATCAAGTGTCAATGGTCGCTCTACTACAGGAAGAAATGCTAGACTCCCCAAACTCTTTACTTTACGACTCAAGGCATCGACCACTACATTAGCCTTTCTCGGATGGTATAGAATAGTGATGTCATAGTCCTTGGGAAGCTCCAACCATATCCTCTTACGCAAATTCAAATCCTACTGCTTAAACAGATGCTGCAGACTATGGTGATCAGTGAAAAGATCACAATACACCCCATACAAATAATGATGCCAAATCTTCTAGGCTTGAACAATGGTTGCTAGCTCGAGATCATGCACTTGGTAATTCTTCTCATGAGTCTTCAACTGGCGCGAGGTGCAGGCAATCACCCTACCCTCTTGCATCAAAACATAACTGATGCCTATCCTCGAGGCATCATAATATACGGTATAAGAACCTGAAGCTGATGGAAATACTAACACTACAGCTGAGGTCAATGCAGCCTTGAGCTTCTGAAAGCTCTTCTCACACCCGTCTGACCACCTGAACGAAGCACCCTTCTGGGTCAATTTGGTCAAGGGCGAAGCAATAGAAGAAAACCCCTCCATAAAGCGACGGTAATATCCCGCCAAACCAAGGAAGCTCCTAATCTCTGTAGCTGAGGACGGTCTGGGCCAACTCTGCACCGCCTCTATCTTCTTCAGATCAACCTGAATACCCTCACTGGACACCACATTCCCCAAGAAATCTACTGAGCCAAGCCAAAACTCACACTTGGAGAACTTTGCATAACGCTTCTCTTCCCTCAATCTCCGTAAAACAACTCCCAAATGCTGAGTGTGCTCCTCTTGGCTACGAAAATATACCAGGATGTCATCAATGAACACAATAACAAAAGAATCCAAGTATGGCTGAAACACGTTGTTCATCAAATGCATGAACGTTGTTGGGTCAGTGGTCATCCCAAAAGACATCACCATAAACTCATAGTGACCATAATGAATCCTGAAAGTTGTCTTGGGAATATCATAATCCCGAATCTTTAGTTGATGATGCCCGGATATCAAATAAATCTTAGAGAACACTCTGTCTCCCTAAAGCTGGTAAAACAAATCATCAATACGAGGCAAGGGATACTTATTCTTGACTCTAACCTTGTTCAACTGCCTGTAGTCAATACACATCCTCATGGAACAATCTTTCTTCTTTAAAAATAGCATAGGTGCACCCCAAGGCGACACACTAGGCCGACTGAACTCCTTATCTAAGAGTTCCTGAAGCTGCTCTTACAATTCCTTCAACTCTTCCGGTGCCATACGATACAGTGGAATAGAAATGGGCTGAGTGCCCAGCACCAAATCAATACATAAATCAATATCCCTGTCAGGTGGCATGCCTGACAGGTCAGCAGGAAACACGTCCAGAAAATCATGGGGCACAGGAACAGAATCATTAGTGGGAGTCTCAACACTAACATCCCTCACAAAATCCAAATACGATAAACACCCTTTTTTTACCATACGTTGAGCCTTCAAATAAGAAATCACCCTACTAGGCACATACTCAACAGAACCTCTCCACTCAACTCTCGAAAATCCTGGCATCGCTAAGGGTCACAGTCTTAGCGTGACAATCCAGAACAACATGACATAGATATATCCAATCCATGCCCAATATCGCGTCAAAGTCAACCATGCTAAGAAATAACAGATCCACTCAGGTCTCTAGACCCCCAATAGATATGACACACGACCTGTACACACGGTCGACAATAATAGTATCACTCACAGGAGTCGACACATGAACAGATGTAACTAAGGACTCACGAGGCGTATCCAGAAAATGAGCAAAGTATGATGAAGCATAAGGATACATGGAACTTGGATCAAATAAGTCTGAAGCATATCGGTGACATACTGAAACAATACCTGTAATCACTGCATCTGAGGCCATAGCATCTGGTCTGGCTGGAAGTGCATAAAATCGAGCCTGACCTCCACCTGATCGACCTCCCCCTCTAGGACGACCTCTAGCTGACTGGCCCCCACCCCTAGCTGCCTGGGCGGGTGGTGAAGTAACTGGTGCTGAAGCTGAAGGCTGGCTCCTCTACTGAATGAACCACCCAAAATACGGGGACAAAACCTCTTGATATGACCCATATCACCACACTCAAAGCAATCCCTCTCAGCAAATGATGGTGGGGATTGAAGGGAACCCCTAGAACCAGAACAACCACTAAAGGAATCATACGCCGAGGAACCCTGAACTGCTGGTGGCCGAGATGAACTCTGGGCTGGAAGAGCACTAAATGAGGAACGGCCCGGATGAGAGTTACGGGGACCATGCCCCGATAATGCACCATTGTAGGCTGGGCGGACTGGCTAAGGAGGCCTAAATGAACAGCCTCTGCTGTGCTAAGACTGACCTCCTGAATGAACACCACCAAAACTACCAGACCCTCGAGGCCTCTTGGCCTCCCTCTCGACTCGCTCCTGGCGGAGAACTGACTCAATCTCTCTAGCAATGTCAACCACCTCTTCAAAAGAAGCACCAGATACCCTCTCGCTAGTCAGAAATATTCGGAGTTGATAAGTGAGGCCATCAACGAACCTCCTGAACCTCTCCCTCTCCGGGGGAACTACCCAAATAGCATGACGGTCCAACTCGGAGAACCTCATCTCATACTGCATCACGGTCATGTCCCCCTGACGCAACTGCTCGAACTCCCTGCGCAGCTCCTCCCTGTGGGACCGCGGTATATACTTCTCCAGGATAGAGCAAATTCACTCACTCTTAGAAAAAACATTCATATGCCCCAAAAGATTAACCATAAGCTTTCCCGTAGTATACTCCTCAGCTAATCGTGCTCATTCAGTCAAGGATCAAGTAGGACTTTAATTTGTTGTAATGTAGTCTGCGGGACGGGTAGGATACATTTAGATATAAGAGAGACTACACCTCCTTAAGCACTTTCATACATACAAATTACCTTTCAAAATCCCACACTTATGTCTACCCATAACATTACCTTCACATCAATATACATTAACTCCCTACTTCTTTAAGAAGAAATACATCAAGAGTTACCACTATCAAGGAATATTTGCACAACAATACAACTTTTTTTCAATTCAAGTGGCTCTTAATTTTTCAAAACATTGCACCCTTTTACTTATTTCATTAGTTCCACTCAAAAGCAGAACCAACCACCACACACTTTAACTTTTACAAAGTTCATAAAAATTTCAAGTGCTCATGGGAGGTAAATTGTTCAAATAGATAGTCAATTCAAACAAAAGGGTAAGTCTTGTAATGTGGTTGCCAACAAAAAAATAGGATTACAGTCTCAATGGAGTTAACTAAGATACATAACAAGTTGGTGGATAAACTATATATTTGGCACCCCAAAAGAAACGCCTATATCACTTTCAAGACAGAACAAACCTACTATTTCGCTTTGCAAACACTCGGGGCAGGTTCTAGACATCAGATGAAATGCACAAAATAACACAAAACCTCAGACACAAATGGCGCATGACTCACTCAATATAGGATTATTACGATACTCTAGTCAAAGTAGTTAAGAAAAGTTAAGATCAAATAATTTAAGGTACTTATACAAGAGTAAAAACCTTATCCTAAGCGGCACGACTAAAGCACTCGCTATTCTCAAAGAATAATAAATTCAAGATATATTGCTTCCAATTCAATTCATATAACAAGGTTTTCTACTACTACAAAAAAAAAAACTAACTACGCCCGGTTCAAAAAAGACCCTTGGAAAAGAACCGCGACACAAAAGAAAAACCAAGGGAGAGCTATTACACTACCTACAACAAGAAAATCTTTTTGTATTTTCCTTTAGACTTTAATCCCTAAAGTAACCCGTCAAATGATATCTATCTTCGGGAAAACTAAAAAAATTTTAAAACTTTTATGTTTTTTTTTTCAATTTTTTTTCCGACTACTAAAAAGAAAATACTTACACATATACATACAACATACAAATATCCCCACCCCACACTTTAAGTTGTGGCATGTCCCCATGAGAGACAATCAAAAAGCATAAAGTAAAGGAAACTTCCTTGAATCTCTAGTTGGGGTCTGAATCAAAATCGGGCTCCGATCTTCTCGCCCGAACTAGTGCACACATCCACGCGGACAAATTCTTCTCACCCTTGATGGGGTACACCTCACACTTATATTTCTCAATCAGAGGAGCCTTCTCTTTCATGCCCTTCACTGTCTACTCTACACATGCAGCTGGCTTCTCCTTTTTCACCCCCATCTCTGCATTCATCTCAAACATTACGGTCTCATCAGCCACTCTCATCATGAACTTCCTATCATGTATATCCAATATATCCCTACCCGTTTCCAAAACTGGTCTTCCTATGAATAGGAGTATCCATTTGTTCTCCTCCATATTCACCACTATGAAATCTACAGGAAACATGAACTTATCTACCCACACTAAGACATCTTCTACTAACCCCTTAGGTATTATCGTGTTTGGTCGGCCAACTGCAAGGATATTGGTGCTGACCTTAGCTCTCCAATTTCATTCTCCACCTTCCTGTGAATGGACAAAGACATTAGATTAATTTAGGCACCAGAATCACATAAAGATTTATTAAAGTTAAGAGTGCATAAAGAGAGAGGTATTGTAAAACTCTCTGGATCTCCACACTTCTGTGAGAGTTTGTTTTGCAGGATTGCACTACAATGCTATGTGAGCTTAACCACCTTAGTGTCTTCTATCTTTCTCTTCTTTGTAAATATTTCTTTCAAAAACTTCGCATAAACTGGCATTTGTGAGAGAACGTCAGTGAATGTTAGGTTTACATTAACCAGTCTCAGCATATCTAAAAATTTCTCAAACTGCTTATCCAGCTTTGGGAAAAGGTAGAGCAGGCATGTGCTTTCTCACATCTTCAGATTCCTCCCTTCTTGAAGTTTCATCCTTCTTCTTTTTCTGTACTCCCTTCTTACCTTTCTTCTTTTCAATCTTTTTATCATCTTCCATTTTCATCTCTTTCACACTTACTTTTTCAGGCGCAACTTCTTTGTCAAATGGAGTGGTATCCTTCAACACTTATCCGCTTCTCATGGTCACAACATTTACCGTTTCTTTAGGATTCTTTTTAGTATCAGTAGCCAGAGTGCCCGGGATCCTCTAAGATAATACAGTTGCAATTTGTCCCACTTGTCTCTCCAAGTTATGAAAACTTGTCCCATGTTATTTGATAGCTGCCCCATAAGCATCTAATCTTTCATCAGTCTTGACAATGAAGGATTTCATTATATCTTCTAACCCAGACTGAATTGGCTATTGAGGCTGAAACTGCAGCCTCTACTGATTCACAAAACTAGGAGCTCCTTGAAATATGGAGTTATTTTGTTGCCATGCATTTGCTGTACCCCTAGGTGAACTCAATGAAAATTCGGGGTGCTTCTGACCCATTGCATTGAAATTGTAATTACCCACAGCATTAACTTCCTCCATTGAAGCTTGACACTTATGAGTAGGGTGTCCTCTTCCACGTATGTCACATGCTGCATGAGGCTCATTATGTATTGAAGCTAAGGTTAGATTCCTTATTTCCTTTCCCATGTCATCAAGTTGTACCTGCAGAGATGTGTTAGCATCAACCGGGTGAACACCAGTTGATCTTATTCTTTCAGCAATCTCTGACGGCCATTGATTTGCATCTTCACACAACTCATCTAGAATAGTGACTATCTCCTCTAGAGTCTTCTTCATCAATGGACCTCCAGCTGCATTACTCAATGTTCTTCTTGAAGTTGGTGTCAATCCATCCCAAAAATCGTGTAGCTGCATCCACGGTTCTTTTCCGCTATGTTGACACTTTTGCACTATCTCTTTAAACCTCTCCTAGGCTTCAAACACGGTTTAGTCTCATTCTGGAAGAAGTTATTGATTTATCTTCTAAACGTGCTCGTTTTAGCTGAGGAGAAATATTTAGCAAGAAATTTTCTGTTAATCTCCTCCCATGTTCTAATCGATCCCTGGGGAAAGCTTGAGAGCTAGTGCTTTGCATCATCTTTGGGAGTGAAGGGGAATTCCCTTAAGTAGACTGCATCTTGTGACACACCATTATATTGAAAGGTGTTGATAATCTCTTCGAAGTCCATCAGATGATTGTTTAGATATTCATTCATCTTTCCTCTAAAGACATAGTTGTTTTGGAGGGTTTGAAGTAACCCTTGCTTTAACTCAAACTTATTAGCTGCATCAAGAGGTTGTCTCACACTTGATAAGCCTTGATTTTAGACCGGTCTCGCATAATCACCTAGTGGTCTCCCTTGGCCAAAAGCTATGTTTCCGGACTGGTCTGCACCCACGGGCTAATTCGGAGCTATTCTTCGATATCTCTCCTCCTCATAAGCAATTTGTGAAACTCGGAGTGCTGCTTCTTCAGCATTTCTTGCAGCTTTCTCTCGGAGTTGGGTTACCTCTCTCCCAACCAAATCAACACTATCATCATCTCCGACCATTTTTTCTTTAGTTGAGGAAATCCCAGCCGTTTTTGTATTCTCTGAGAGATTTCTTTCCTTCCTCAACTGTCGCAAATGCCTCTCGATTTCTAGTTTGTATGGTAGAAATTCCTTCCCAGAAGATCGGGTCATGCACCAATCTAACCTATAGCATGCAAACAGTCAAAGAGCACCCAAATGTAAAAAGAGCAAACAAATTCCTGAATTAGCACTACAAACTATTTCAAACACTATTGATTGCCAATCCCCGGCAATGGCGCCACAACACAAAATTATGCTCACTAGTCGAATATAGTATATAAGAATATCATATCCATAGGGATTGGAGTTAAACAGTGTTTTCGTAGTTTAAAACTTAATTTTTTGGTAGAATGAAAATTTTTATTCATCTCCCAAACAAATACACCATTCAGAATACAATGAAGAAAAACTACAAAGCATCAATCTATGCTTTTAATCTATATATAAAATTTTATACATTTTCCCTATTTATCTATATATTCCTTCTATCCATTTCCCATCCTTTCCTTTGATCCTTTTGTTTAGTATTTCAACCATTCTCATCTTGCATTCTTCCTTAATTTGATCACATACTTTATGTGGTCTTGGAACTGAGCTTGTCCATACTGCCTCATTTCTTCCTTTCCATATGTAGTAATTCGTTGCTGCTAACACTGTATATGCAAATTCTCTGCTTCGTTTGCCTGGCACCTTCCTTCCCATCCTTCTCCATAATAACTGTCCCTCCAGATTCGTGCAATGGACATTAAGACAATCTATTATTGTGCTTATGCATCTTCTTGAGAACTGACATTCATAGAACAAATGTTTAACTGTTTCCCGGCTATCCCCACATAGTTCACATATACCATCTGTGTTCACCCCTCTTTTTCCCAGCCTATCCTTCGTTAGTAGCTTTTCCTTCATAGTTAACCAGCAAATAAAACTATGTTTAGGCATGTTCTATTTACTCCATGCCCATTTTCCCCATTGGCATCTTCCTAAGGATCCTTTCAGCTATTCATAGCCCTTTTGTATTGTATATACCCTTGCTCTTGACTATCATCCTTCATTTATGTAGCCTGCTGCCAGCTTGTTCCTCACGCTGCAAATTATCTTCCAGTACCAACTGCTTTCATTTGCTACCCTATACTTCCACCAGTCTGCACCTTTAAGATAAATGTGGTTTATCCACCTGACCCATAAAGAGTCAGTTTTGTGATGGATATCCCACACATATTTCCCAATCGCAACCTCATTCCAAACTATGCAATCTTTTACTCCTATTCCCCCTTCCTGTTTTGGTCGACATACAAGGTCCCAAGCAATTAAAGGTACGCTATTTGTTTCCACATTGCCATCCCACAGGTAATTCCTACACATTGCTGTAATGTTTTTTAATACTGCTTTGGGTAATATAAACACTGAAGCCCAATATGTGTGTATGTGCATCAAAACTGTATTTATCATTTGCACTCTACCAGCATATGATATATTTCTTGAACTCCAGCTTTTGGTTCTGTTATCCATCTTCTCGACCAGCACTTGACAATCCATTTTTGAGATCTTCTTTGAGGAGATTGGTACTCCTGAGTACTTGAATGGGAGTTTTCCTTTACTATAACCTGTTCTTTCACATAAATTCTCCATCTCCTTTTCTTCCATATTGACAACAAATATGTTTGATTTCTCTGCATTAGTAGTTAGTCCCGAAGCATTTGTGAATGTTTTCAAATCTCTCAATAACATCATTACTGATTGAAATTCCCCTTTGCAAAACAGAAGAACATCATCTGCAAAGCAGAGATGATTTAGTTGCAAGCTTCTGCACGTGGTATGAAATCTGAACCCCTCTAACTGTGCCACATGTTTCATAATTTTGGAGAAGTATTCCATACAAATCACAAACAATAAAGGAGAAATTGGATCTCCTTGTCTCAGTCCCCTCTTCCCTTTTATATTCCCATATAAACCTCCATTAACTGCTATTGTGTCTGAGGAGTTGATACACACTCCATGATCCATCTAATGAACCTCATAGGGAAGTACTGTCCCCTTCAAATCTATCCCAGTTACTTCCCAGCTATCTTTAAAAAATTTACTCCCATATCCATCAGGTCCAGGAGCTTTCTCACCATCTATTTGCCACAAAGCCTGCTTCACCTCCTTTTTCTGAAAAGTTTTCTGTCAACCTTTGCCTTTGCTCTTCATTTACTACCTTGCCTTCATTTACTAGTGAACTATAAACATGGTCTCTTTTGTTTGAAGTGGCACCTAGTAAATCTGAGTAGACTTCTACAAATGCACCAGCTATCTCTTCAACATTTGTCAACCTGTTTCCCTTAGAATCTTTTACAGATTGGATCTTGTTTGCATTCCTTCTTGCCTTCATGTAGTTGTGGAAATACTTGTTATTTTTTATCTCCTTGCTTCAACCATTGAATTTTTCTTTTCTGTCTTAAGAACTGCTCACTTGCTTTCTTATATCTTTTATAATTACTATCCAGTACATGTTCTTCCTCAATAACCCTTAAGTTTTGTGGAAACTGTTGAATAAAATTTTGACATTCTTCAAGCTCCTTCTTTGCTTGTTCTGCTTTCTCCTCTATGTTTCTAAACTTTGTTCTGCTTAACTGCTTTAATACTCTTTTCAATCTGTTCAGCTTCCCTACTATTTGATACATTTTTGTCCCTTTAATTTCAGTACACCAACTGTCAGCTACTTTCTTTTTAAAATCAGGATCCATACTTCACATGTTAAAGTACTTAAAATTTCTGTTCACAACTTGTTTTCCATTATCCCAGCTTATGATAGCTGGACTATGATCATACAGTCGCTATGTCATAAAGTGTACTGTTGAAGCAGGTAATGATGCCTCCCAATCAAAATTTATCAACACTCTATCAATACGACGCATTACCCTATCTTCCCCATTTTATTTGTCGTTCCAAGTGAAAAATGCTCCAGTAGATTTTAGCTCTTGTAGACAGCATACATCAACACACTGTCTGAACTCCTTTATTTCAGCAACTGTTATTTTGCTCCCTATCCGTTCATCATTATTCAGCACATTATTGAAATCCCCCATCACTGCCCATGGGCCTTTGTTACTGTTGTATATTCCTTCAATATCCTTCCACAAATTCCTCCTTAGAGACATATCATTGTATCCATACACCATTGTCACATTAAACTCCACCCTGTGTTTCTGTGTTTAACTCTACTATGAATCAATTGATCAATGGTTTTTAGTATATCTACCTCAAACATTATTGGTTTCCATAGCAACCATATCCTCCCTTTAGGATGCTGTGAAAGGTTTGTAGTAAAGGACCACCCCCACAATGATTAAGAGCAGCTCTATGAGATCTTGATCTCTTAATCTTTGTTTCCAGGAGACCAAACAGACTCACACCATAATTATGCATAAACAGATGCATTTCTCTCTGCTTATCTAGTCTATTCAGTCCCCTCACATTCCAAAAGCCTATCTTATCCATTGGTTAGGGGCCTTGCCCCACCCCTTCCATGTCCTGGACCTTTCTCCACCAGTTCTCCCTCAGGGTTGGAAGATCTAGCTTTATTTTGCCTCACTATCTCTGTCTCTCCACCTTTGTCAAGTACCTCAAATGTATTCTTTGTTGTTATGGCTATAGAACTCTGTGGTTTTCCAACCACTTTCTCTTTAGCTTTGTCTTCATCTCCTTTGTTTTCCTTATTCTGGACATTTGCTTCTGTTTTCTCCCCCTGCTCAAGTTGTTTCCTCCTTGTTTCTGCTTCCTCCTTATGCAATTTCCTACATTGTTTCAAATCATGCCCAACATTTTTACCGTTTAGACATAGTGGTTTCTTCCATTCATAGTAAACCTCTTGTTTCACTATTCTCGCCACCTCATTTTCAAACATAACCTGCTTAGGATACTTATTGACACTTCAACAAGTACCCTCGCAAATGCTAATCTCTCCTTATTTGTAGTTGTTTTGTCTGCTTTTAATGGCTTCCCAATTAGCCCTGCTATCTTTGTTAACACATTCTTCCCCCAGTACTTAATATCTAGCCCTTTCAGACTTATCCATACTGGAATTCTATCTACATTCTCCTTACTTACATCCACATCAGGTTCCCAAGGCTTCACTACAACAGGTTTTTTTGTGAAACATCTGGACTCCTTCTTCAATAACTTGAATTCTGCTTTCAGCCGTATGAAATCTAACAAGAAATACTCCCCTTTTCATTTGTGCAATTTTATCTATCCTCAGTCCTCCCCATATTCTACGAAAATAACCATCCATTACATTCAAAGGTGGATTAGATCGAAACACGTAACAAATAACTAGAAAAGATTAGATCCCAACATGTAACAAATAACTATTGTTTTCCAGTATACTATTTCATCTTTAATATCCTCCATCTTAATTTTGGCATTTTCGCCTACTATTTCATCACAATTGAGGTCAAATACTTCACTACTTGGTGCCGTACCCACAATTTTACTCCATGAACTAGTAATTTCATTCAATTGTACCTTATTTGCCGCATTTTTAGCCATTATTTCTGCCTCCACTCTATATGCCCATGATCCTTCTGAGTTAATCACTGTATTTGTTACCAGATTCACTGGTGTTTTCATCGCTTCATTTAAGTTCTCTGCATGTGCAATTGGCGTCATTGCTGAACCTTGACTCAATTCTAATGGCACAATTCCTTGAACTGCATTGATATTCCTCGTCTTCTTCGCATCTGCTGCCTGAGGAACAGTTCTTCTCAATTGATTACTTGAATTTCCTACCATGCGTTGCTGCCCTCCCCCTCCAGTTTTCGTTCTTCTCGTCATTTTCAGTGTTACCTGAGACAAGAATTCATTCTAGAGAGATATCATTTGTTATTTGACAATTCATAGTTTACAACTTAATTGCTATGCAAGATGATCAACAATTTAGATTGGGTCAATTATAACTAAAATCAACTAAATGTCGAACTATTGGCTAATGACAATTGCAACAAGAGTAAGCAAAGAAGATGGGAATATAAGAAAATAGAGGTTGATTGGATAGGCGTAAGATACTTATTCGGGAATTAACTCTAGTTGATTCACTTATAAGGTTCAAGTGTGTCTCTCAAATTCACTCAATTATTAGTTAGAATGTTAAGTAGAAACTCCTCTCTAAGTTTAAACCTCACAATATAAACGAAGTTAAGCTCAGTGAAGATATGTAAGAATTCGTAGTGGGTTAATCTTTAGGAGGACCTCTTTTGTTTATCCTCCTAACTAGGTTTAAGTATTAATTCAACTAGCCTCTTCCGATTACTAATAGGAATCAATGAATTCAACCAACGATATAATGCAAAACATCACAAGGTATGCCTCTTTCGATTACATAAACAAGTGAATATATGTGTGACAATTAAAACACCCAAAACGATTCAATACACATAATAGAGTTAATATCCACAAACAATTCACACCAAATCCATCAATCCCTAAGGAAGAATTATTCCATGAATATGGAGAAATTCATCACAATTAAGTTTAAGTAAAAGGAAAACATAAAACATCCAAACACTTGTCTTAAGTGAGGATGAATGGTGAAATCCTTGTGCTCTTGCTTTTCCCTCTCCTCCTTGTCTTAAGTCATATTACACATTGTCCAGTAAAATGCACAACTTTTCATTGCAGTATCATCCTTTGTTCCCCGAACACGATCCCGAATTAATCCTTGGGCTTTTACTCAGACTTCAAAGCTCCCGAATAGCTTGAATTCATTTCATAATATCTACATAGATTGGAATCACTCCTACAAGGCATAAAATACATAATTAGTGCAAAACACTAGCGATTAAAGCTCCAACTCAATTAAAGTGCAATAAATTAGAGTGCAATAAGCGATTAAAACACAAGATTATAGCCTACCATCAACACCCCACACTTAAACCATTGCTCGTACTCGAGCAATCAAACTGCACTTCATAATGACACAACATTTTTAAACAATTCTCATAAACAATTATACCAAGAATATTTAAAATAGACTAAGCACACTAGTGTAACATCTTCACCTCAAGAATCGACTCAACGTACAATGCACTATTTACGACTCGCTCACTTACTCCAACATAGAAGTCAAAAACTACCTTTCCTTCATGAATCAAGTGACCATACAACAAAAAAGAGTAGTTCGACACACCATAAAATTTAGAAAACTCAGGAACTCAAGATAGACGAATTCACTCACTCCCAGAAAAAACATCCATATGACCAAAAGATGAACCATAAGCTTGCATGTAGTGTACTCCTCAACTAATCGGGTTCATTTAGTCAAGTATCAAGTAGGACTTTAATTGGTTGTAATGTAGGCTGTGGGACGGGTAGGATAAATTTAGATATAAGAGTTACTACACCTCCCTAAGCACATTAATACATACTCCCTTCGTTTCAATTTAGATGAGGTAGTTTGACTCGGTATGGAGTTTA
Source organism: Nicotiana paniculata (assembly GCA_005239505.1). Taxonomy (NCBI): domain Eukaryota; kingdom Viridiplantae; phylum Streptophyta; class Magnoliopsida; order Solanales; family Solanaceae; genus Nicotiana; species Nicotiana paniculata. Next base: position 35,624 of record ML339773.1, on the reverse strand, counting down.
AGAAAAAAAAAGACTTTTAAAGTTTGAGCTCTTAAAAGCTTAAGGGGTAAAAACTTTGTGGGCCCATGACATTTTTGTGGTTATAAAAGCTTCTCATTAAGGGTAAAATGGTTAAAATGAAGAGTTTAAAGTTGAATGATTTCCAAATTTAGAAATGTGTCATTTATTTTAGAACTGGCTAAAAAAGAAAGTGCCTCATCTAATTTGAAACAGAGGGAGTAAAATTTACCTTTCAAAACCTCATACATATGTCAACCCATAACTTCACATTCACATCAATATACATGTTTACCCTAAAAATGAATAACAATTGAATTTATTTGTGGTTTTAAGGACATGTGATTTCACTTGGAACCAACTGAGAAAATTCGTAAATTGATATTGAAAATTGACTGTAAAGAAAAATAAAGCAAACCAAATGAGATGTGCAGCTTGGTCCCTCGAGCTGGGTCGCCCTCGAATCAAATGAATATTCTACTGGAAAATATGAACAGAGCAACAGAGTATTGAAAGCTTAAGAGAAAGGTGGTATATTCCTTTGTATTGCATGAATATGATGCCTTTTACAAATGATCAGACCCCCTTTATATAGTAAGGGAGTCCTACCTTTGATACAATCCTAAATACAGTAATAAATTCCATGATTAGATAATTAATCAGCCTCTTCTTGATACGTACCAAGATTTTTGCCGTGATCCTCGTCCAATTGCGAATATTTTGGATTTTTGTTATTTGGCTCGGTAAACTTCCCTCGATTTTGCTTGATCTCTATCCTACATGGTTTCTATTTTGGCCGACCTCGATCTCGATCTCAATCGGTCTCTGTGTCACGAGCTCGGCAATCTAACTTTACATCACGGCCCGATATAACATGGGGTCGAACCTTAGCTTGCCTCGTTCCAGGAAAAGCCCGATTTTGACCGTATACAATACATTAACACCCTACTTCTTTAAGCTTAAATACATCAAGAGTTACCACTATCAAGGAATATTTTCACAACAATTCAACTTTCTTTTTCTTTCTTTTTCAATTCAAGTGGCTATTACTTTTTGAAAACATTACACCATTCTCCTTAATGTTCCACTCAAAAGACAAACCATCTACCCCACACTTCAACTTTTACAAAGTTCATAACAATTTCAAGTGCTCATGGGAGGTAAATTTCATCATATGATTGTTTAGATCTTCGTTCATCTTTCCTCTAAAGACACGATTGTTTTGGAGGGTTTGAATTAACCCCTGCTTTAACTCAAATTATTAGCTGCAAAAGGAGGTGGTCTCATACTCGATAAGCCTTGGTTGTAAACCGGTCTCGCATAATCACCGAGTGGTCTCCCTTGGCCCGGGTTTATGTTTCCGCACTGGTCTACCCCTACGGGCTGATTCTGAGCTATTCTTCAATCTCTCTCCTCCCCATAAGCAAGTTGTGCATATCTAAGTGTTTCTTTTCAGAATTTCTTGCAGATTGCTCTCGGAGTTGGGATGCCTCTCTCGCAGCCAAATCAACATTTTCATCATCTCCCACCAACTTTTCTTTGGTTGAGGATTATCCAACCGTTTCTGTATTCTCTGAGAGATTTTTTTCCTTCCTCAGTTGTTACAGATGTCTCTCGATTTATGGTTTGTATGGTTGCAATTCCTTCCCAGAAGATCGGTTCATCCACCAATCTAACCTATAGCCTGCACGCAGTCAAAGAACGTCGAAATGTAAAAAGTGAAATATAAAATAAAAATATAAAGAAAAATTCCTGAATTAGCACTATAAACTATTTCAAACACTATTGATTACCAATCCGCGGCAATGATGCAAAAAATTTGATGAGCTAAAAACTCAACACAAAATTATGCTCACTAGTCAATTATAGTATAGAAAACTATCGTATCCACAGGGATTGGAGTTAAACAATTTTTTCGTAGTTTACAGCTTAATTGTTATTCAAGATGATCAACAATTTGAAATTGTGTGAATTAAATCTAAAATTAACTAAATGTCTAACTATTGGCTAATGACAATTTCAACAAAAGTAATCAAGGAAGATATCAATGGGAGAAAATAGGGGTTGATTGGATGTAAGATACTTGTTCGAGAATTAACTCTAGTTGATTCACTTCTAAGGTTCAAGTGAGACTCTCGCATTCACTCTCTTATTAGTTCGAATGTTCAGTATAAACTCCTCTCTTGAGTATGTCTCAACCTCACAATATAAACTAAGTTAAGCTCAGTGAAGATATGCAAGAATTTGTAGTGGGTTAATCTTTAGGAGAACCTCTTTCGATTATCCTCCAAACTAGGTCTAAGAATTAATGCAAGTAGCCTCTTCTGATTACTAATAAGAATCAATGAATTCAACCAACAATATAATGTAAAACATCGTAAGTTATGCCTCTTTCGATTACATAAACAAGTGAATCTATGTGTGACAATTTAAGCACCCCAAATGATTCAATACATAAACACTACAGTTAATATCCATAAATAATTCTCAAAAAATCAAATCCACCAATCCCTAAGGAAGAATTATTCCATGGATATGGAGAAATTCATCAAAATTAAGTTTAAGTTAAAGGAAAACATAAAACATCCAAACTCTTGTCTTGAGTGAGGATGAATGGTGAAATCCTTGTGCTCTTGCTTTTCCCTCTCCTCCTTAGCTTCCTTGGGTCTAAATTATGTCAAAAGTCCTCAAAATACCATTTTCTATGCATATATACCAAGTAGGGTCGGGCCCAAACAAATACACCTTATCCTATACGAAAATGGACACTTTTACCAGACAGGACGTGCGCGGCCGCACACCTGGAAGTGTGCTCGCGCACTTGGCCACGCATTTTCCATCCTGTTCTACCTCACATGCGCGACCAGTGTGTGGCCGCGCACGTGGGTCGGAATTCGGGAAAATGTAAAACATGAAAGTTCTAGCCCTTTTAAATAGTTTTCCAAAAATATATTGTGGATCCTAAACAGAGTCTCGAGCAAAATACTATGTGCATTTTACTAGACAATGCGCAATATGTCTGCTCAATTCTTTGTTTCGTTACACTATCATCGGTTGATTCCCGAACACGATCCCGAATTAATCCTTGGTTTTTACTCAAAGCTCCCAGTTAGATTGAATTCATTCCATAACATCCACATAGATTGGAATCACTCCTACAAGTCATAAAACACTCAATTAGTGAAAAACACTAGCAATAAAGCTCCAACTCAATTAAAGTGTAGTAAATTAGAGTGCAGTAAGAGACTAAAACACATGTTTATAGCCTACTATCAATGGCCAGAGCCTCTTGACCCGGATAGCCTAAAATATTATCGGGCCATTAAAATCGACCTAAGGAACAATAGTCATCGTCCCGCCATGACTATTTCTCGATTTTTGCCATTTTAGGCCCGTAAATTTGGAGTTTCGCCCGATTCCCTGATTAGTGTTGTATTGCCCACGTGTTCTGCATGGTCCTGGCTCACCAAACCTTGATTGCCTAAAAATTTCGAGGCCATCAAAGACGACCTTAGGAACAATTTCCAGTGCCCCTCCTTTACCGTTTCTCGATTTTTGGCATTTTAGAGCCACAAAACTAAAATTTCGCCCAATTCCTTAATTTTCTTGTGTTATAGCCCACACCTTCCGCATGGGCTCAGTCACCTGGACCTAGGTCGCCTAAAAATTTTTGGGCAATCAAAAATAACCCAAGGAACAATAGTCATTTCCCCGCCATGACCGTTTCTCATTTTTTAGTGTTTTAGAGCCATAACATTGAAATTCCGCATGATACCCTGATTTTCATGTGCTATAGTTCACGCCTTCCACATGGGCTCGGGCCCCCGGACCTGAATCACCTAATATTTCTCAGAGCCATTAAAAATACCTAGGTAAAAATAGTCATCGACTCTCCATGACCGTTCCTCGTTGTTTGGCCTTTTAGGGTCATAAAACTAGAATTTTGACTAGTACACTAATTTTCGTGTGCTATTACCCATCCCTTCCGTGTGGGCTCCGACCCTTGGACCCGGATCAGCTTAAATTTTTCTTGGCCATCAAAATCAACCTAAGGAACAATACCCACCGCCTTGTCATGAGCGTTCCTTATTTTTTGGCATTATAGGACCCTAAAACTGTAATTTCTCTCGATTCCTTGATTTTCGTGTGTTATAGCCCACGCTTTGCGCATGGGCCTAGGTATCTGGATCCGGATCTCCTTAAAAAATTGTACGCCAAGAAAAATGACCTACGAAAAATTGTCTCCGCCCCACCATGTTCGTTCATCATTTTTGGCGTTTTAGGGCCATGAAACTAGAATGTCACTCGATTCTCTGATTTTCTTGTGCTATTTCCCACACCTTCAACATGGTCCCGGGCCCCTGTATCCGAATCGTCAAAAACATTTCTAGGAAATCAAAATTGACTCAAGGAACAATAGTCACCGCCCTTCCATGACAATTCCTCATTATTTTGATATTTTAGGGCTATAAAACTGGAATTCCGCCCGATTCCTAGATTTTCGTATGCTATAATTCACGCTTTCCACATGGTCTCGAGGTCTCGGACCCTGATGCCGTAAAAATTTTCTGGGCCATCAGAAATTATCTAAGGAACTATAGACTCCGCCCCATCACGACTGTTCCTATATTTTAGCATTTAAGGGCCTTAAAACTAGAATTCTGCCCGATTCCATAATTTTCATGTGTTATTGCCCATGCCTTCTGCATGGTCCTGACCTCCGGACCTGGAATGCCTAATTAATTTTTGGGCCATAAAAAATTACCTTAGGAACTATAGTTATCGCCCATCCATGATTGTTCCGCGTTTTTTGGTATTTTAGGGCCATAAAATTAGAATTTTTCCCGATTCCCTGATATTGGTGTGCTATAGCCCAAGCATTCCGCATGGGCTCGGGCCCTTGGGCCTGGATAGCCTAAAAAGTTTTCGGGGCATCAAAAGCAAACTAAGGAACAATATTCACCACCCCACCATGAACGTTCCGTGATTTTTGTTATTTTAGGGCCATAAAACTGGAATTATGCCCAATTTTGGGATTTTTGCATGCTATAAACCACGCCTTCCGCATGGACCGTGTCCTTAGACCTAGATGGCGTAAAATTTTCCCGGGCCATCAAAAATTACCTAAGCAACGATAGTCACCACCCCTCCATGATTGTTCCTCAGTTTTTGACATTTTAGAGCCATAATATTAGAATTCTTCCTTATTCCCGAATTTCGTGTGCTACTGCCCACGCCTTCCGCATGGCTCGGGACCCCGGATTTGGATCGCCTAAATATTTTTCGGGCCAACAAAAAGACCTATGAAAAAATAGTCACTGACCTTCCATGCCCGTTCCTCATTTTTTTACGTTTTAGGGCCATAAAACTGGAATTCTGCCTGATTCCCAGATTTTCAAGTGCTATATAATACATGCCTTCCGCAAGGGCATGTGATCTCGAACCGGGATCGCCTAAATTATTTTTGGGACATCCAAAATGAACTAAAGAACAATAGTCACTACCCCGCCATGCCCGTTTCTTATTTTGTTTTGCATTTTAGGGCCATAAATCTGTTATTCTGCTAATTCCCTTGATTTTTGTGTGCTATAGCCCCTGTATTCCAGATAGGCCCGGGCCCCCAAGCGGATCACCTAAAATATTTTTGGGCTATCAAAATTGATCTAAGGAATAATAGTCACCGCCCCTCCCCCATGATTGTTCCTCATTTTTGGTGTTTTAGGGCCATAAAACTGGAATTTCGCCCGCTTTCATAATATTCGTGTGTTATAGCCCACGCCTTCCGCATGGGCCCGGACTCTGGGACACGAATATCCTAAAATTATTCCGGACCATCAAAAATGATCTAAGGAACTATAGTCACTGCCCTGCCATAAGTGTTCCTTGTTTTTCGGTATTTTAGGGCCATAAAACTGGAATTTCGCCCGATCCCCTGATTTTCTTGTGCGGTATAGCCCACGTCTTCCTCATGCGCTCGGGAACCCGGACGTGGATTGCCTAAAATACATCTGGACCATCAAAAATGACCTAAGGAACTATATTCACCGTCCCTCCATGATCGTTCCTCATTTTTTGACGTTTTAGGGCCAAAAAACTAGAATTCTGCCTCATAAGGAACTGCACACGCCTTCCGTATGGTCCCGGGCCATCAAAGATGACCTAAGGAACAATAGTCACTGCATCACCATGACCATTCCTCGGTTTTTGGTGTATTAGGGCCAAATAAATGGAATTTCGCATGATTCCTAGATTCTCGTATTCTATAGCCCACGCCTTCCACATGGGCCCAGGCCCCCAGGCCCAGATCGCCTAAAAATTATCCATGCCATAAATAATGATCTTAGTAATAATAGTCATGGCCCGACCATGACCATTCCTTATTTTTGGTGTTTTAGGTCCATTTAGTTAGAAATTTGTCAGATTCCGAGATGTTTGTTGCTTTAGCCCATGCCTTTCGCATGGGCTCGGGCCCCTAGACCTGGATTTGCTAAAAAAATTCAATGCCATAAAATACGACCTCAGAAATAATAATCTCCGTCCCGCCACCGTTTATCTTTTTTGCGTTTTAGGATAAAACTGAGATTCCGCCCGATTCCCTAATTTTCATGTACTATGAACCACGCCTTCTGCATGGCCCCCGGACCCGTATCACCTAAAATATTTCTAGTCTATAAAAAATTACCTAAGAAACAATATTTACTACCCCACTATGAGAGTTCCGCATTTTATGGCCTTTTAGGGCCATAAAATTAGAATTCTGCCCGATTCAACAATTATTTTTCTATGTTATAGCCCACGCCTCCGCATTATCTCGCGCACTCAGACTCAAATAGCCTGAAATATTTTTGGGCAATTATAAAATGACCTAAGGATCTATATTCACCGCCCCTCCATGACCGTTCCTTGGCTTTTGTTGTTTTAGGGCAATAAAACTAGAATGCCGTGCAATTCCCAGATTTTCGTGTGCTATGACCCACGCCTTCCGCATGGTCTCGAACCCCCAAACTCGGACCGCCTAAACATTTTCAAGGCCATAAATAATATTCTAAGTAACAATAGTCACCAGCCCATGGTTGTTCCTCATTTTTTGGCATTTTAGGGCCATAAAACTGGAATTCTTTCAATTCCCTGATTTTCATGTGGTATAGCCCACGCCTTCCGCATGGGCCCTAGCCCTCGAACTCGAATTGCCTAAAAACTTTTCGGGCCAATAAAAATGACCTAAGGAAAAATATTCACCGCAACCATGATCATTCCTCATTTTTTGGCGTTTTAGGGTCGTTAAATAGGAATTCCGCCCCATTTTCAAACTCTCATGTTCTATAACCCACGCCTTCCACATGAGCCCGGGCACCCGATACCAAATCGCCTAAAATTTTCCATGCCATTAAAAATGACCTAAAAAATAATAGTCACCGCTCCGCCATGACCGTTCATCATTTTTTGGTATTTTAGAGCCATAAAATTGGAATTCCGCTAGATTCCCTAATTTTCATGTGCTATAGCCCAAACGTGTCATTTGCCTATTGTTCATTAGGTCATTTTCTATATCCCATGGCGTCCGCATGGGTCCAGGCCCCTGGACTCGCGTCGCCTAAAATTTTTGCATGCCATTAAATGACCTAAGGAACAATAGTCACCGCGTCGCCATGGCTGTTCCTCATTTTTTTTGTGTTTTAGGACTATAAAACTGGCATTCCGCCCTATGTCCCACGCCTTTTGCATGGATGATCCCGCACACCGTATTGTCTAAAAAAATTTCGAGCCATCAAAAACGACCTAAGAAACATTGATCACGCCCCACCACAATCATTCCTCATTTTTTGGCATTTCAGGGCCATAAAACTGGAATTCTGCCCTATTCCCTAATTTTTCTTTGCTATTGCCTACACCTTCCACATGGTCCCGGGCCACAGACCTGGATCGCCTAAAAAATTTTTTACATCAAAGACTACCTAAGGAACAATAGACACCGCCCCTCCATAATCGTTCCTCGTATTTTGGCATTTAGGGGCAAAAAACTGGAATTCTACACGATTCCTAGACTCTAGTTCTCTATAGCCGACGCCTTCCATTTAGGGCTTGGGCTTCCAGACCCGGATCACCTAAATATATTCCATGGCATCAAAAATGACATAAAAATAATAATCACGGCCTCACCATGACCGTTCCTCATTTTTTAGCGTTTTAGGTCCATAAAACTGGAATTCCACAAGATTCTCTGATTTTCGTATGCTTTAGCCCATACCTTCTTCATGGGTCCGATCCTCCAGACCCAGATCGCCTAAAGTTTTTTCATGAAATCAAAAATAACCAAAGGAACAATATTCACCACCCTACTATGATTGTTCCTCTTTTTCGGCGTTTTAGGGCCATAAAACTGGCATTTCGCCCGATTTTTTTGATTTTCGCATGCTATAGCCCACGCCTTCGCATAGACCCAGACCGCCAACGCCTGATCACCTAAATATTTTATGGGCCATCAAAAACAATGCAATAAACAATTATCGTGCCCCGCCATGACCATTCCTTATTTTTAGCGTTTCATGGCCATAAAAACTTGAATTCCACCCGACTTCCTGATTTTTCAATTCTACTACCCACGCCTTCTGCATGGTTCCGAGGCACGGACCTAGATCGCCTAAAAATAATTTCGTCCATCAAAAATGACCTAAGGAACCATAGACAGCGCCCCTCCATTATTGTTCCTCTTTTTTGGCATTTTAGGGCCATAAAACTAGCATTTCCCCCATTTTTTTATTTTCGCATGATATAGCCCACGCCTTCCGCATAGACTCGGACCGACGATGCCTGATAACCTAAATATTTTATGGGCCATCAAATACGACGCAAGAAATAATGATCATATCCCGCCATGACCGTTCCTCATTTGTTGGCGTTTCAGGGCCATAAAACTCGAATTCCGCCTGACTCCCTGATTTTCTTGTACTATTACCCACGCCTTCTCCATGGTCCTAGACCATGGGCCTAGATCCCCTAAAAATAATTTTGTCGATCAAAAATGACCTAAGGAACAATAAACAGCCCATCTCCATTACCGTTCCTTATTTTTTGGCATTTTACGGTCATAAAATTGGAATTCTGGACGACCAAATTCTCGTGTTCTATAGCCCACGCCTTCCACTTGTGCCTAGGCCCCCCCGACTCGGATTACCTACAATATTTTCATGCCATCATAAATTACCTTAGGAATAATAGTCACGGCCCCACCATGGTCGTTCCTCATATTTTTGCGATTTAGGTCCATAAAAATGGAATTCCACTAGATTCTCTAATTTTTATGTGCTTTAGCCCTTTATTTCCTCCTAGGTCTGGGTCTCTGGATACATATCGCTTAAAATATTTTCATGCCATCAATAATGACCTAAGGAACAATAGTCACCTCCCTGCTATGACAGTCCCTCGTTTGTTGGCGCTTTGGGGACATATAACTGGAATTCCGCTCCATTCCTCGATTTTTGTCTAATGTCGTCGAATCCTTCCGCATGGGCCCAGACCCGCATAACCGGATCGCCTAAAAATTTTACAGCCCATCAAAAATGACACAATAGTCACTACCCCGCCATGAACATTCATTGTGTTTTGGCATTTTAGGGGCATAAAACTAAAATTTCATGGATTCTTTAGTTTTCGTGTGTTATAGCCTACTGCATGGGTCCGAGATCCCGGACCCGAATTGCCTAAATTTTTTTCAACCGATAGCAAATGACCTAAGGAACAATAATCACTGCCCCGCCATGATTGTTCCTTATTTTTTGGCATTTTAGGGCCATAAAATTGGAATCCTACCTGATTCCCTGATTTTCATGTGTTATAGCCTTCCACATGGCCCCGGGCTCACAGACTCGGATCGTCTAAAAATTTTTCAGGCCATAAAAAACAACCTAAGAAACAATAGTCACCATCCTGCCATGATCGTTCCTCATTTTTTAGCGTTTTAGGCCCATAAAAATGGAATTCTGCCATATTCCCTAATTTTCGTGTGCTATATGCTTTCCGCATGAACCCGGGCCCACAAACCCAGATCGTCTAAAAATAATTCGGACCATCAACAATGACCTGAGGATTTTAGATCCATAAAACTAGAATTTTGCCTGATTCCCTGAATTTTGTGTGTTATAGCTCACACCTTCCACATGGGCCTGCGGCCCTAGTATCGAATCGCCTAAACCTTTTCCGGGCCATAAAAATGAGCAAAGGAACAAACTATAAAATTGGAATTCCACGTGATACCCTGATTTTCTTGTGTTAAAGTCCACACCTTCCGCATGGGCAGGGTCCCGGGACTCGGATCGCCTAAAAATTTTCTGTGCCATCAAAAGTTACCTAAAGAACTATTATCACCATCCCGCCATGATCGTTCCTCATTTTTTGGTGCCTGATTCCCTGATTGTCGTGTGCGATATCCCATCCTTCTGCATGGACCCATACCCGGATCACCAAAATTTTCCGGCCATCAAAATGACCTATGGAACAATAGTTACCGCCCCGATATGACCGTTCCTCGCTTTTTGGCATTTTAGAGCCATAAAATTAGTATCCACCCGATTTCTAGATTTTCATGTGCTATATCCCACGCCTTCCCCATGGGCCTGGGCTCCCGGACTCGGATTGCCTAATGTATTTTTGGGCCAAAGAAAATGATATATGAAACAATAGTCACTACCCCTCCATGACCGTTCCTCAGTTTTTAGCATTTTAGGGCTATAAAACCAGAATTCCGCTTGATTCCCTTATTTTTGTGTGTTATAGCCCATGCGTTCCGCATTAGCCGGGCTTCTTGACCTGGATCGTCTAAAGTTTTTTCGCGCCATCAAAAACAACCTAAGGAACAATAGTCACCGCATCTCCATGATCGTTCCTCGTTTTATGGCGTTTTAGGGCCACAAAATTGGAATTCGAACCGATTCTTAGATTTTCTTGTTTGCTATATCCCACAACTTCCACATGGGCCTGGGACCCCGGACCCGGATCACATAAAATATTTTAGTATCATTAAAAACAACCTAAGGAATAATAGTCACCGCCTCGCCATGAACGTTCCTCATTTTTTGGTGTTTTAGGGCCATAAAATTGTAATTTGGCCTGATTCCGTTATTCCGTGTGCTAAAGTCCATGCCTACCGCAAGGGCCCTGGCCCCGGATCACCTAAAATTTTTTTGGGCCATTACAAATGCGCAAGGGAACAATAGTCACTACCTCTCCATGACTGTAATCGTATTTTGGCATTTTAGGGCCATAAATTTGGAATTTTGCCTGATTCCCTGATTTCGTGTGCTATAACTTACGCCTTCCACGTGGGCCCGGACCTCCAGACCAGGCTGGCCTAAAAAAATTTCGGAATATCAAAAATAACCTAAGGACCATTAATTACTGCCTCGCCACGACCGTTCCTCGTATTTTGGCGTTTTAATGCAATAAAACTAGAATTTTGCCCAATTAACTCTTTTTAACTGTGATATAGCCCACACTTTCCATGTGGGACCGGGACCTCGGATTTGGATTGCCTAATAAATTTTTTCGGCATTAATTACGAACTAAGGGACACTATTCACAGCCCCTCCAATACTGTTTCTCATTTTTCGGCGTTTTAGGTTCATAAAACTGAAATTTTTCTTGATTACCAAATATTTATATGCTATAGCCCTACGCATTCCGCATGGGCAGGGACCCGGATCGGCCAAATTTTTCTGTCCATCAAACACGACCTAAGTAATAATAATCACCGCCCCTACATGACTGTTCCTCATTATTTGACGTTTTAGTGCCATAAAACTAGAATTTTGCCCGATTTCCTCTTTTTCATGTGGTATAGTCAACGCCTTTGGCATGGGCTTGGGACCCCGGACCCGGATCACCAAATAAATTTCCTGGCCATCAAAATTGCCCTAAGAAATAATAGTCACCGCCCCGCCATGACCGTTCCCTACTTTTGGCGTATTAGTGCCATAAAGCTAGAATTTCGCTTGATTCCCTCTTTTTCGTGTGCTACAGTCCATGCCTTCCGCATGGGCCAGGGCCCTCGGACCAGATCGCCAAATAATTTTCAGGGCCATAAAAATGAACTAAGGAACAATAGGCACCACCCCTCCATGATCGTTCCTCATTTTTTGGCATTTTTGAGGGCCACAAAATTGAAAGTTCGCTAGATTCCCTAATTTTCGTGTGCTATAGCCCGCACCTTCCGTATGGGCCCTAGCCCCTAGACCCGGATTGCATAATATTTGTTTGATCCAAAAGAAAACTTAAATTACAATATTCACTGTCCCGCCATGACCGTTCCTTATTTTTTGGCGTTTTAGGGCCATAAAATTGGTATTTTGACCCTATTCCACATTGGCCTGTCCCCGGGGCCAGATTGCCTAAATTTTTTCTAGGCCATCAAAAGTTACCTAAGGAACAATAGTCACCACCTCGCGATGACCGTTTCGGGTTTTATGGTATTTAAGGGCCTAAAACTGGAATTTCGCCTAATTCCCTAATTTATGAGTGTTATAGATCACACATTTCGCGTGGGCCCGCGCCCTCAAACCCGGATCTCCTAATGCCTTTTTGCCATCAAAGACAACCTAAGGAACAATACTCACCGGTCCTCCATGAACGTTCCTCATTTTTTAGCATTTTAGGGTTAGAAAACTAGAATTTCTGCCAATTCCTTCTTTTTCATGTGCTATAATCAATGCCTTTCGCATGGTCCGTGCCTCCGGAAATGGATCGCCTAAAAAAATTTCGGTCCATCAATTACGGCCTAAGAAAAAATATTCACAGCCTCGCCGTGACCATTCCTCATGTTTTGGTGTTTTAGGGTAATAAAACTAGAATTCCGTCTGATTCCCAAATTTTCGTGTGTTATAGCTCACGCCTTTCACATAGGCCCGGACTCGGATCTACAAAATCATTTCGGCCATCAAAAATGACGTAAGCAACAATAGTCAGCACCTCGCCATGACCGTTCCTCATTTTTTGGTATTTTATGGTCATAAAATTCCGTCATATTCCTATATTTTCGTGTGCTTAGCCCACGCCTTCCGCATAGGCCAGGACCCGAATAGGCAAAAATATTTCAGCTCAAAAATGACCTAGGGAAAAATAATCACCTCCCCGCCATGGTCGTTCATCGTTTTTTGGCTTTTTAGGGTCATAAAACTAGTGTTCGCACGATTCCCTCTATTTCGTGTGATATAGTTCAAGTCTTCCACATGGGCCCGAGCCCCTGGAATCGGATTGCCTAATAATAATACGGGCCATCAAAATTGACCTATGGAATAATATTTACCGCCCCTCCATGACCGTTCCTCATTTTTTGGTGTTTTAGGGCCATAAAACTAGAATTCTACTAGATTGTCAAATTTCGTGTGCTATATAGCCCACGCCTTCGGCATGGTCCTGAAACCGGATCGCCAAAATTTTTCATGCCATCAAAAACGACCTAGGAACAGTAGTCATCGTCCTCCATGACCGTTCCTCCATTTTTGGTGTGTTAGTGCCATAAAACTGGAATTCCTATTGATTCCTTAATTTTTATGTGTTATAACTTACACCTTCCGCATGGGCCCGGGCTCCCTGACTCAGATACCCTAAAGTTTTTCCGGGCCATAAAAATGACCTAAGGAACAATTTTCACCCCNCCCCGTCATGAACGTTCCTCATTTTTGGCATTTTAGGGCCATAAAACTGGAATTCCGTCTGATTCCCTGATTTTTGTGTGTTATAGCCCACGCCTTTTGTATGGGCCTGGGCCCCCGGACTCAGATCGCATAATATTTTTTCGATCCATAAAAAATGACCTAAGAAATAATATTCAGTTCCCCGCCATGACCGTTGCTCGTTTTTTGGCGTTTTAGGGCCATTAAACTGGTATTTGACCTTGATTCCCTGATTTTCGTATGCTATAACTCACGCCTTCTACATGGGCCTCGGCTCCCAGCCCGGGATCGCCTAAAATATTTATAGACCATCAAAAGTGACCAAAGTAACAATAGTCACCTCTTCTCCATGACCGTTCCTCGTTTTTAGGCATTTTAGGGCCTAAAACATGAATATTGCCCGATTTCCTGATTTTCATGTGCTATAGATCACGCTTTTTGCATGGGCCCGGACCCCCGAACTCGGATCGCATAAAAATTTTTCGGGCCACCAAAAATGACCTAAGAAATAATAGTCACCACTCTTCCATGATCATTCCTCGATTTTTAGCATTTTAGGACCATAAAACTAGAATTCCGCCAGATTCTCAGATTTTCATGTGCTATAGCCCACGCCTTCCGCATGGGCCTGGAACCCCGGTCCCGGATCACCTAAAAATATTTTGGGCCTTTAAAAATGACCTAAGGAACAACATGCACAATTTCTCCAGGGCCACTCCCCATTTTTAGCTTTTTAGGGCTATAAAACTAGAATTCTGCCAGATTCTCAAATTTGGTGTGCTATAGCCCATGCATTCCACATGGACCTGAGCCTTTGGCCCTAGATTGCCTAAAACTTGTCCGGTCCATAAAAAAAGGAGCAAAGGAATATTAGTCACCACCCATGCATGACCTTCCTCGTTGTTTGGCGTTTTAGGGACATAAAATTTGAATTTCGCCTGATTTCCTAATTTTTGGGTTCTATAACCCACACCATCCGCATGGGCTGGCCCTTGGAACCAGATAGCATATAAATATTTTGGGCCATAAAATCTACCTAAGGAATAATAGTCACTGTCCTTCTATGATTGTTCCTATATATTTGACATTTTAGGTCCATAAAACTAGTATTTCGCCCGATTCCCTTTTTTCGTGTGCTATAAGTCACGCCTTTCGCACGCGACGGGGTCTCTAAAACTAGATCTCCTAATATTTTTTTGGGCCATTAATTACAACCTAAGGAATTGTCACGCCCTAAACCTGAAGAGGCATGGCCGGCACCTAGTACCATACTCGGCCCGAGCATACCACTCTATAACTGTGAACTCTAGAGGGGTAACCAACTTAGGCCGATAAGGCCATATTCTGAATCATCTTAAAATAACGTTTCTCTCATATGAGGGGTAAACATACCCAAAAGCTGATATATATATATATATATATATAATTGTGCAGGCCAACGAGCCATGAACATCTAATGCTATACAAAATATACAGGACTAATCTACAAACCTCTAGAGATAATTGAACTGTACCATGATCGGGACAGGGCTTCGACCTACCCATCAAATCTGTATATATAAGAATGGACTAAAAGGTCTAGACCTGGTAACTCCGAGGAAGTGGAGCTTACCAACCAAGCTGATGTTTGACTTTGTCTACTGGGAGGGCCTGTCCAACTGTCAATGAGGACCTGCAGGCATGAAATGTAGCGTCCCCCACAAAAGGGACGTCAGTACGAAATAATGTACTGAGTATTTAAGGCAACAAAATAACTGAAAGCTGAAACTGAACTGATAATATAATAACTGAAAGTAACTGGGAATCAAAGATAATCTGAAGATATGCTTACCAGCCGATACTGACTCAACTCTCTCAATATAGTAAGTAAAATAGTTATCCGCCCTTACAAGGCTCGGTATGTGTAACTACTCTGCCGTAGTAGGCTCGCTCATAGGCGCTCGGCCATACTAGGCTTTGTATCTCGGCCATTCTGGGCTCGCTCATAGGCGCTCGGCCACACTAGGTTCAATATATAACTCACCATCTCATCAGAGGATTCCCAATAGGGGCATGTCCATCGATTATTGCTCGATGGTAGTGAAAATACTTGAATACTGTATACATATAGACTCTCTGCTTCCTTGGCTGATAGAAGGAAAAACTGAATTGAATATGAAGTCCCGATAAGGGAGAATGCTGTAACTTATGGGACTAGAAAAATATACATAAATTCAGGAATATGAACTTCTCTTTATGTCTCGTTATCAAACACATGTAGTTGCATCATGCCAAAATGAAAGAACAGTTTAGCCTTAACATACCTTATCACAATATTAAAAATCACCAAGTTGAACTCGCCTCTTCGCACCTTAATCTACAACAACGACAATAATACTATCATTGTTACAAAAGGTACAATTATACCACAACGAATGACACACTTATTTTGTATTAAAATGGGCAGCATACCTCATCACAATATTAAAAATCACGTAGTTGAACTCGCCTCTTCGCACCTTAATCTACAACAACGATAATAATACTATCATTGTTACAAAAGGTACAACTATCCCACAACGAACGCACGCTTATTTTGTTCTCCCCTATAATTCTTACTTCCTCCAAATTCAAGATAACACCAACAATACAAGAATACAAAAACAACAACATATATACATTATTTTTCAGCCTTATATACACCATAAAATACTACAAAACAGTCGAACACACCTCAATCTCTTCATACACAAAACGACCACCGTAGTAATGTCAAACGACCCGAAAATGTTACGATGAACGACCAGCCTACCACCCTTCATTTATGTGTTGTTTATCCACACCCTTACTCCTCCAATACTCCACAAAACAGTACTAAAACATGCAGCAAAAAAGCAACACAAAACAGTCCGCTACAAGTGAATAACTCCAACTCACGGCTTCCCATCACCGTCTCGTGAGTTCTTACAAGTATAGAAAGATTTACCATGATTTTACAGCAGAACAAATGGGTGAAAGAGAGAAGTAAACTTACCTTATTTTTTGGATAACTCAGCTCCTATCTTGGTTCTTCAAACTCTAGGTTTTTACCTCCAATTAGAACTTGAAGGGAGAGAAAATCAATTAGGGTTTGTGGGAAATTTTTGGGAGGATTTTTGCAAAGCTTATGCTTGTTATTATACCCTATTTTCAGTATAATATATGAATAAAATAGGCCTTTAAAAGGACTCTTTGGACGACCCGAAATGGCCCATTTTTGGGCTCTCATTTAAGCAAGTAGGTCACACACCTACTTGTCACCTAGCAGCCTGCGCAGTCTCACAAAAACGCCCATATATCTCTACTCCAATATCGTATTGATAAACGGTTTAATGCACTAGAAAATAGACTCATAGATATTCAATTTTATGGGTGGAACACCCAATAAATCTACGTATATAGGGACAAAACTGCAGTTACATTTGACCCAATTTTTCAGTAAAACCTATGAACGTAACTTGTGATGACTTTCATCGACTTTTGTTCTACAAGTCACTTGACTTCAAAAAATAACACACGATATCATACGACTAATATAAATCGTAACATAATCTCCTTATCATGTTAGTTACCCTAGTCTCACCCCAAAAGTACATGTTATAACACTCCCAAATTCTCGACTTTCGACATAACTTTTCGTCAATTGGTTTAGTTTCTAAGCCTTCCAAGCCTCTTGCTACTTGCAGTCCATGATCTTAAATATTTGTAACTTCCAAGTTAACATGATAACTTACTTTATATACATCCAAAGATGATCTCATTTCTGAGCTTACATCAATTGACTTATGACGTACATTTGCGTACGAAAACATGGGGTGTAACAAGAACAATAGTCACTGTCCCCCTGTGACTGTTCCTCCTTTTTTGGTGTTTTAGGGTCATAAAACTCAAATTCTGTCATATTCCCATATTTTCGTGTTTTATAACCCACGCCTTCTACATGGGCCCGGACCTGGATCTCCTTAAAAACGACATAAGGAAAAATAATCGTCTTCCTCATTTTTTGGCATTTTAGGGCCATAAAATTTAAATTTTACCATATTTCCTGATTTTCATGTGGTAGAGCCAACTCCTTCCAACTGGGCCTGGGCCCCCGAACCTAGATCGCTTAAAATCTTTCTGGGCCATCAAATACGACCTAAGGAACAACAGTCATTGTCCCTCCATGATCATTTCTCATTTTTTGGCGATTTAGAGCCTAAAACAGGAATTCCACCTAATTCTCTGAATTTCGTATGCTATAGCCCACACCTTTCGCATGTGCCCAGGTCACCGGACTCAACTCATATAAAAAATTTCCGGTCCATCTAAAATGTCCTAAAGAACAATAGGAACCACTCCTCCATGAACGTTTCTTTTTTTTTTCTTGGCATTTTAGGGTCATAAAACTGAATTGTGCCTGATTCCCAGATTTTCGTGTTCTATAGCCCATGCCTTCCGCCTGAGCCCGGGCCCTCATACCCAAATAGCTTAAATTCTTTTCGGACCATTAAGAACAACCCAAGTAATAATAGTCACTATCTCGCCATGACAATTCATCGTTTTCTGTGTTTTAGGGTCATAAATTGAAATTTCGTCTGATTCCCTTATTTTTGTGTCCTTGTACAAGCCTTCCGCATTAGTCCGGGCCCCCGGCCCCGGATAACCTAAAAAAATTTCAGGCCATAATAAACGACCAAAGGAACAATAGTCACCTCTCTGTCATGACCGTTCCTCGTATTTTGGCGTTTTAGGGCCATAAACTTAGAATTGTACCCGATTTCGATATTTTTGTGTTATAACTCGCGCCTTCGAGTTGGACCCAAGACTCTGAACCCGGATGGCCTTAAAAGTTTTTGGGCCATCAAAAATGATCGAAAGACCAATAATAATCGTAACGCCATGACCGTTCCTCTTTTCTGCGTTTTAAGGCCATAAAACTAGAATTTCACATGATTCCCTCTTTTTCGTGTGATATATTCCACGCCTTCCACATAGGACCAGGCCCTCGGATCTGGATTGCCTAAAAATATTTTGGGCCATCAGTTACGACCTAAAGAACAATAGTCATATCCCCGCATATAATGTTTCTCATTTTTTGGCGTTTTAGGTTCGTAAAACTGAAATTCTGCCCGATTTCCATATTTTCGTGTGTTATAACACACGCATTCCGCATGGGCCCGGACCCGAATTGCCAAAATTTTTTTAGCCAAAAAAAATGACCTAAGTAACAATAGTCACTACCCTACATGATCGTTCCTTTTTTTGGCGTTTTAGGTCCATAAAACTACAATTTAGCTTGATTCCTTCTTTTTCGTGAGCTATAGTCCGCGGCTTCCACATAGGCCTAGGATCCCTGACCCAAATTGCCTAATAATTTTGTGGGCCATCAATAGGGACCTTAGGAACAATACTCACCGCCTGCCATGACCGTACCTCATTTTTTGGCATTTTAAGGCCATAAAACCGGAACTTTGCTCGATTCCCTTATTTACGTGTGTTATAGCCCACGTCTTCCGCATGGGCCCAGACCCGAATCGCTAAAATTTTTCATGCCATCAAAAATGACCTAAAATTAGTAGTCACCACCCTGCCATGATTGTTCCTCGGTTTATGGCGTTTTAGGGCCATAAAATTTTAATTCCTCCCAATTACTTGATTTTTGTGTCCTATAGCTCGCGCCTTCCGCATGGGCCCGGGACCCCGGACCCGGATCACCTAATATTTTTGCTGGCCATAAAAAATGATCTAAGTAACAACAGTTACTGCCCTGCCAAGACTGTTGCTTGGTGTTTTAGTGTAATAAAACTAGAATTCCACCTGATTCCCTAATTTTCGTGTGCTAAACCCCATGCCTTTCGCAAGGGCCCAGGCCCCCGGACTCGGATCGCTTAAAATAATTTTGGGCCATCAATTATGACCTAAGAAAAAAAAGTCTTAGTCCCGCTATGACTTCTCCTCATTTTTTGGTGTTTAAGAGTCATTAAACTAGAATTCCGCCAGATTCTGAGATTTTCATGTGCTATCACCCACGATTTCTACATGGGCCTGGGTCTCCGGACCGGGATCGCCTAAAAAAATTTCGGACCAATAAAAATGAATTAAGGAACAATAGTCACTACCCCTCCATGACCGTTCCTCATCTTTTGGCATTTTTGGGCCAAAACAATTGGAATTCGACTCGATTCCTTGATTTTCGTGTGCTATGGCCTACGCAGTCCACATGGGCCTGTACCCACGGACCCGGATCTCCTAAAAATTTTCTGGGCCATCAAAAACGATCTAAGGAACAATAATCACTGCCCCGCCATGATCGTTCCTTAGTTTTTGACATTTTAGGACCTAAAACTGTAATTCTGCCCTTTTCTTGATTATTTTGCCTTTCGCATGGGCCCTGACCACCGGACCCGGATCGTCTAAAAAAATTTCAAGCCATCAGAAAACAACATAAGAAACAATAGTCACCGCTCTGCCATTACCTTTCTTCCTTTTTGCGTTTTAGGGCCATAAAATTGGAATTCCGCCCGATTCTCAAATTTTCGCGTGTTATAGCCCTCGCCTTTCGCATGTTTCTAGGTCCAAAGGACCCGGATCTCTTGAAATATTTTCGGACCATTAAGAATAGCCTAAAAAAAGTAGTCAATGCCCTGCCATGACCATTCCTCATTTTGGCATTTTTGGGCCATAAAATTGGAATTCCGCCCGATTCTCTTATTTTCGTGTGCTATAGCCCACGCCTTCTGCATGGGCCTGGACCCCCATCCCCGGATCGCCTTAAATATATTCGGGCTAACAAAAATTACCAAAGGAACAAAAATCATCAACCTAGTATGACCGTTCATCAATTTTTGGCGTTTAGAGCCATAAAATTGGAATTCTACCAGATTCCCTGATTTTCATATGCTACAACCCACGCCTTCCACATGATCCCCGGCCCCAGGACTCGAATTGCCTAAAAATATTTCGAGACATCAAAAATGACCTAAGGAATAATATTCACTGCCCTGCGACAATCGTTCCTCCGTTTATGGCATTTTAGGGCCATAAAACAAGAATTTCTCCTGATTACCTTTTTTTTTGTGTCATAGCCCACGCCTTCTGCATAGGACCAAGCCCCCAAAATTGGATCGCGTAAGAAAATTTTGAGCCATCAATTACGACCTAAGGAAATATAGTCACAGCCCTGCCTGGACTGGTCCTCGTTTTTTTGGCATGTTAGGGTAGTAAAACTGGAATTTCGCCGGATTCCCAAATTGTCCTATGTTATAGCCCACGCATTCCGCATGGTCCTGGACCTGGATCGCCAAAATGTTTTCAGCCATCGAAAACAACTTAAGTAACAATAGTCACCACTCTGCCATCATTGTTCCTCTTTTTTGACGTTTTAGGGGCATAAAACTAGAATTTCACCTGATTCCCTCTTTTTCATGTGTTATAGTCCATGCCTTCCGCATAGACCCCGGCCCCCGGACTCGAATAGCCAAAAATAATTTTTGTCCATCAAAAACGACCTAAGGAACAATATTCACTGCCCCGCGATGACCGTTCCTCGTTTTATGGCATTTTAGGGCCATAAAACTAGAATTTTGCCCTTTTTCCTCTTTTTCGTGTGCCATAGCCCACGACTTCTGCATAGGACCAAGCCCCAGAAACTGGATTGCCTAAAAAAATTTTGAGCCATCAATTACAACCTAAGGAACAACAGTTACAGCCCCGCCCTGATTTGTCCTCGTTGTTTTGGCATGTTAGAGTAATAAAACTGAAATTTCACCGAATTCTCATTTTTTCGTAAGCTATAGCCCATGCATTACACATGGGCCTAGACCCGAATCGCCAAAATTTTTCCGGCCATCGAAAACAACCTAAGTAAATTTCCCCATCACCATTCCTCATTTTTGGCGTTTTAGGGGCATAAAACTAGAATTTCACTTGATTCCCTCTTTTTCATGTGCTATAGTCCACGCCTTCCGACCTAGGCCCCCAGACCTGTATCGCCTAAAATTTTGTTGGGCCATCAAAAGTGGCCTAAGGAACCACACCTTCCGTATGGGCCCGGACCCTGATCACCTAAAAAATTTCTGGGCTCTCACCAAAACGACCTAACGAACAATGGTCACTGCCCCGCCATGACCATTGCTCGTTTTTTGGCATTTTAGGACCATAAAACTGGAATTCTGCTTCATTTCCTAATTTTGCGTGTGCTATTTCCCACGCCTTCCGCAAGGTCCGGGGCTCCAAACTCGGATCACCTCAAAAATATTTTGACGTTTACAAATAATCTAATGAAAAATAGCAATCGCCCCACCATGACAGTTCCTCGTATTTTGGTAGGGCCATAAAACTGGAATTCCACCCGATTCTCTAATTTCGTGTGTTATAGCCCATGCCTTTCGCAAGGGCCATGGCCCCCGGACTCGAACCGCCTAAAACTTTCTCACGCCATCAATTGCGACCTAAGGAACAATAGTCACAAGCTTGCTAAGATTGTTCCTCATTTTTTGGGCGTTTGGGGTCATAAAACTAGAACTCCGCCCGATTTCTAGATTTTTATGTGTTATAACCCACGCCTTCCGCATGTCCCCAGGCTCCTAGACTCAGATCGGCTAAACTTTTTTCGGGCCATAAAAAATTACCTAAGGAACGATAGTCACTACTCTTCCATGACCGTTCCTCATTTCTTTGGCGTTTTACGGCCATAAAATTGGAATTTCGCCTGATTCTCTAATTTTTGTCTGCTATAGCCCATGCCTTCCATATGGGTCGGACCAGGATCTCATAATATTATTCCTTTCCATCAAAAACGACCTAAGGAATAACAATTTTTCTCATATATATTTTGTAAATATATATATATATACTTTCAAAATAGTACATGAGCATCAACAAGTATTTTTCCATAATTTTCTGTAATTTTTAAAAGATTTTAATCAATTTATTCATACATTTCTATTATATAAATAATTATTAATTGCATCAAAAATAAATTTATAATGATTTTAGTATTTAATATTTGTCATTTATATTCATATCAAGCTTTAAACATTTTATGTATAATTATATTTACATCTTTAGGCTATAATTGTAATATTTCGCAATGATAGCCACATATATGCGCAATTACCTTATTTATATAGAAAGGTGGCTTTTTATATTTTTAATGCTAAGTAATTATTTTAAAATCATTTTCATTCACAAATGATATTTTTATTAGTTATTAATCTAGCCTACACATTACCCCAGCCCAATACCCCCATATCTAATACCCGTCTAACTCATACCCATACTCGTTTAGAACTTCTGACCCAATTCCCTTTAAGATCCCAATCGTTGACCTCTGAAGATCAACGGCTCACAATCACTCACCCAGTTTAAACTAATCAACACCCCTAACCCTAATTCATTTCCCACCATACGTCGTCACTAAACCCCCTCCTCATATCTCCTTCCCCTTTCCCTTCTCAAACCCTAGCGTCGTCACCCCATTTCCCCTTGATTCCTGCCCAGAAATGGAATCATTTAGTGATTCCTTACCTTATTTGGTCTTATTTCTTTATCGGTTACTCATCTTTGGTGTTACTTCATTTGCTTGCCTCAAATGGCAAGCAGATCTTGGGAGATTCGATCCAAATCTGGCTCAAAATATCTTATTTGATGGTTATTTCCGTCTGTGTTCATCCCAACCTCTGTGCGTACGAATATTTTCGTATCTTTCAGTTAGGGTTTTCAGATCATTGATTCGAACCAGATTTGGTTAAATTTTAGTTTGTTTTAATGTTATTCTTCGTCGATATTCACTTTGTTACTCATCAATCGGCCTACTTTTTTGTTAAATCTTTTACTTACCTAAAACTAGGGTTTTAATCCTCTTTAAGCGGACTAGATTTGGTTCAAACGTATGTTTTTCTTTAATAACTCTCTGTCTATATTCATTTTTTCCTAAAACATTTAATTCATTACTTCTGACTTTATCGATTTTTATTGCTTACCCTTAAATTAGGGTTTCAAACCTTTTATTTAGAGCTTGATCTGTTTGATTATGTGAATATGTTCCCGTGGATTTTCATTCCATGAAACATGTGACTTTTACCCTTGTTTTCTCCGTTGATTTTATGGTTTACCCCAAAAATTAGGGTTTTGAAATCTTTTACTTAGATTTTAGACTTCCCTTTTTGTATGGTACTAATATTTCTTTTTTGGTTTGATTTACCTGTTCTAATTATTCCCTTACCTTATTTGACCCGACATTTGAATACTGATTGATTATGTATAATACTTTCCCTAATTCAATCACTTAGACAATATATTTGTAGGACTTAGTAATGATTCTGGGTTTATAATTGTGACATATTACTGCCTAAAGTGCTCAGATTCATGCTAAATAAAATCAGCAGGCAAAAAAATAGGTCTTAATGCTCGCCTTAGCAAAAACTGTCTCTGCACTCTGTTTTCTCACATAGATATCCTGCGCATAGGATCCCAAAGTTAATAATGTTTGCTGATTTTATTGCGTGGTTTTGTTGTCTATGTGTGGAAGTCAATGTGAGCCCATACTTGTTTTTTATATGAAAATCCTATTTGTTTTTGTTTGTCTCCTAAATTTCACATTTTTAAGTAACATAGGTTGGTCTAGAACTATCCCAAATAGAGGTCTTAATACCTCCAGGGCCATAGGCAAGGGACGGGTAGTGCACGCATAAGGAACGGGCTTGAATCTACTAGAACGCTTAGGTAACAACTTAAAGATAGTAATTAAGTAGTAAGAAGATGATAGTCTGTGTGCTAATGCTATGAGTAACACCCCGACATAAGGGAGTTACAAAGTATTGCATGGAATGATCCTATAGGCTAAAAAAATTAGGACNCCCCCCCCCCCCCCCCCCCCCCATACTCATATTTAAAATAAATTGAATCTTGTATTTGTCAAAATTGTTTTCCTTCCCTTTTTATACTAATTCACTAAATTTAAGTTCGGCCGGGACCCACCGTTGTTGACCTCGAGGAGTGCCTAACACCTTCCCCTAAAGGTAATTTGAGCCCTTACCCGATCTCTGGTGATGTAAACTGGTTATATGAGGTAATTGCTCTAGGTGCCCTAACGCACCTTAATCTGTTAGGTGGATACTCTTCCAAATCCTTACCCATCCCAAAAAGAGGAGTTGTCCCAAAAAAAGTCGAAACCCAATTTCACGAGAAAAAGGACGCACGACAGAAACAATAGTCATTGTCCCGCCATGATCGTTCCTCATTTTTTGGCGTTTGAGGGCCATAAAACAGAATTTGACCACATGGGCCTAGGCCCCTAGACCTGCATCGCCTAAAAATTTTCTGGGCCATAAAAAATGACCAAAGGAACAATAGTCATCGCCCACCGTGAAAAATCCTCTTTTTTGGTGTTTTAGGACCTAAAATTAGAATTCCGGCCAATTTCCTGATTTTTGTACCTTTTGCATGGGCCTAAACCACGTTAGAAAAATAAAAAAAGACATACAGAACAATAGTCACCGCTCTACCATGACCGCTCCTCATTTTTGCATTTTAAGGCCATAAAAGTGTAAGTCCACTTGATTCTCAAATTTTCATGTGCTATAGTCCACGCCTTCCGCATGTTTCCAGGCCCCTGGACTCGGATCGTCTAAAATATTTTTGGACCATTAAAAATGACCTAACGAACAATAATCACTGCCCCTCCCCACCCCCCGACCATTCCTCATATTTGGCCTTTTTGGGCCATAAAACTGAAATTTTGCCCAATTCTTTTATTTTTGTGCGTTATAGTCTACGCCTTACGCATGGGCTCGAGTCCCTGCCCCCGGATCACCTTAAATTTTTTTGGGGATAAAAAATAGAGCAAATGAAAAATAGTCATCGTCCTGCCATGACCGTTCCTCGATTTTTGGCGTTTAGGGCAATAAAATTGGAATTTCTCCATATTTCCTAATTTTCAGGTGCTATAACCTACGCCTTCCGCATGGTCCCGGGCTCCCAGACCCAAACGGATAAATAATTTTTGTGCCATCAACAACAACCGAAGGAACAATAGTCACCGCTCTAATATGACAGTTCCTCGTTTTATGGCGTTTTAGGGCCATAAAACTAGAATTTCGCCTGATTCCTCTTTTTCGTGTGCTATAAACCACACCCTCCGCATGGGACCGAGCCCCTAAAACTGGATCGCCTAAAAAAATTTTGAACAATAGTCACAGCCCCGCCCTGACTTGTCCTTGTTTTTTGGCGTTTAAGGGTAATAACTGGAATTTTGTTGGATTTCCAAAATTTCGTGTGCTATGTCCACGCCTTCCACATTGGCATGGGCCTATGGGAACGGATCTCCTAAAAGCTTTTCGGGTGATTAAAAATAACCTAAGAGACAATAGTCATCGCCCCGCCTTCCACAATGGTTGTGGCCCCCGGACTCGGATCGCTTAAAATTTTTCCAAGCCATCAATTGCGACCTAAGGAACAATAGTGACAACATTGGTATGATTGTTCCTCATTTTTTAATGTTTAGGGTCATAAAACTAGAATTTCGCCGGATTCCCAAGTTTTTCGTATGATATAACCCACGCCTTCCGCGAGGATCCAGGCTCCCCGACCCGGATCGCCTAAACTTTTTCCAAGCCATAAACAATGACCTAAGGAACGATAGTCACCGCTCTGCCATGCTCATTGCTCGTTTCTTTGGCGTGGTAGGGCCATCAAATTATAATTCCGTCTGATTCCCTGATTTTCATGTGCTATAGCCCACGCCTCTTGTATGGGCCCGGATCCCCAGACTTGAATCTCATAATATTTTTCCTTGCCATCAAAATTGACCTATGAAACAATAGACAATGTCCCTGCCATGACCGTTCCTCATGTTTTGGCATTTTACGGTTGTAAACAGGAATCCGATCAGATTCCCTGATGTTCGTGTGTTGTAGCCCCACACCTTCCACATTGGCATGGGCCCCCCAACCCCAATTGCCTACAAATTTTCTAGCCCATCAAAAATAACCTAACGAACAATAGTCACCGTCTGGCCACGATAGCTTCTCATTTTTGGCATTTTAGGACCTAAATCTAGAATTCCGCTCGATTTCCTAATTTTTGTGCCTTCAGATGGGCCTAGACCGCGGGGCCGGGATCACCTAAATTTTTTGAGCCATCAAAAATGACATAAGGAACAATAGTCACCACTCTTCCATGACCGTCCCTCATTTTCGCGTTTTGAGGTCATAAAACTGGAATTTCGCCTGATTCTCAGATTTTCGCGTGCTATAGCCCACGCCTTCCGCATATTTCCAGGCCCCCGGACCCGGATCGTCTAAAAAATTATCAAGCCATTAAAAACGACCTAAGAAACAATAGTCACTACCCCGCCATGATGACCATTCCTCATCTTTGGCGTTTTGGGCCACAAAACTGGAATTGCACTCGATTTCCTTATTTTGGTCTGCTATAGCCTATGACTTACGCATGGGCCCCGGCCCCGATCCCGGATCGCCTTAAGTATTTTCGGGCCATTAAAAATGAGCAAAGAAACAATGGTCATTGCTCCGCCATGATCGTTCCTCGTTTTTTGGCATTTAGGGCTATAAAATTAGAATTCTACCAAATTCCCTGATTTTCGTGTGCTATAATCCAAGCCTTTCGCATGGTCTCGGGCCCTGTCACACCTCCTTTTTCCCGAGAGGATAGGGGATTTTTTCCAATTTAAGATACATTAATCGAAATGAGATTATTTAATAGTTTCAGAGTCGCCACTTGGAATAAAAACGTGTCCCAAGTCACCGGTTTATTTTAAATCCCAAATCGAGGAAGTTTGACTCCATTTAAAGTCTGCGAAAATCAGAAGGCCGAGTAAGGAATTCTGTTAACCGGAGAGAAAGTGTTAGGTATTCTCGGGTTCCGTAATTTTAACACGATCACTCAACTGTTAATAATTGGCCTAATCATCTGATTATTACATGTTTTAAAAACCTTTTGTGCATTATCGTTTTTTATACCGCTTTTAATTATTCAAAGAATTATTTTTGGAACAAGTTACGATATCGTACACTTATCAATTTGGTACACGTTACAAACATCGCCACATGAAATGCACCCGCGATTTACGACATGTTTATTTTTTTATCATTATTCGAAGTTATGGTCAGGTCACATGAAATGCACATCCGAAATTGGAGATTACGTATCGTGACCGTGTCACGGGAACCATTATGCATGACCACGATAATTTATTAATCGCGCTTAAAACAAACTAGGGAGGTTTATAATTTCAAGGAGCTTAATTGGTATTCTCATCAAATGTTGAAAGAAAGTTAAAGCACCATGATTCTCTACTATGGGAGAAAGCAAATATAGTACTACCTCACTATTTTCCATAATATTTCTTCCTATGAATGCTCAGAGGAAAAATTAAGACTACAAACCTACAATCAGATACTTCACCACTTTAGGTGCAGCAGTATGAGTAAGCTATGACAGAATTAGCATCCACTAAATCTCACTCGGTTACAGTGCAGTGCTAATTCAACTAAATGGTAGACAAATTATGTTCAAAGTATAAATCGATGAAGCAACAACCATATCACCTTGAATATGGAAATCTATGCCAACAAAAATTAAGCACTAAAGCGAAATCGTTGATGAATAATCAAAATCATTTTATCACAAGCGTAACATCTGGAACAGAATTGAATGAACCGTCAAATAGAGAAGAGCAAATTATCAAACAGGAGGTCCTTAACTTACATGATAGAGACTTCAAACTCTTTGATGTCAAAACAAGAAGAGTATAACTTCTTGTCGGCGACCTCGACTCTCAAATGGCGACCTCGACTCTCAGATCTGAAGGTTTCCAATTGAAACTAAAAAGTTTCGGCGAATAATGGTGTCCAGCAGTGGTGATTTTAATCTTTCTTACTCACTCGTTTTTAGCCTCTATTTTCCGTGTGTTCTCTATGTTTTTCCCCACCCCCCCAATTTTGTGCTCTTTTAATTGTGTATGTGTGTTTCTTATTCAGTTGAGAACACGAAGAAGATGAAATCAAAATGGGAGGGGGGAGGCGATGCTCTCTAGAATGGAGAAGTCAATTGGCTGCCTTTTTCTTTCTTAGGTTGATGGCCAATTTTTCTTTTTCGAAAATTAGAGGTCTCCCTTTGTGGCGGATGCTTCCTTGTTTGTGTGTTCATACAATAAGAAAAGAGAGAGGAAGAGTGTAGGGAATGGACGATGAGACATGGAAATAGTGTAAGGAATGGGGTGATGGGAAAAGAAAATAGTGTAGTGAGTGAGTGATGGGACAAGAAAATAGTATACGAAGGATAGAAAGTAATTTTATTAGATTTGGTCTGTGCTTAAAATAAATTCTTCCGACCCTATATAGCAGACTATGTTAAAAATATTACGTATTCTCTAATAAATCCTACTAATAAAAATCATATAAAAGTTAAAATATCAAGATTAAACCTAGAAAATATTAAATACAAAAAGTGAAGAAAACTCAAATATGGTCAAAAATTAGGTGCTCATAGCATGCTCTTCTTTGCTTGGAAAGATGAAAAATTTACGGGCAAAGAACATGTGAGCTATGTGATTGATTTTTGACCATATATTCATAAGGAAGAAATAAGAGAAAAGCATGAAAGAATCCAACTGAGTCCTGGTTTTGGACAGCCTACATATCTCGGGTTATGAGGGAATCAGGTCGTGTGTAGTTTAAGAAGAATGATGGAGTGATGAGTTCGAGAGTCGAGCAAGGTTCCGTCAAGGCTCCGGTCCACGATCTCATTATTACATTAAAATCAAAATGTAAAAGAACTAAACAAGCCTATCAGCCATGAGTTAAAAGATTCTTATCTATAAGTCTTCTAAATTTTGATCTTGAGTCTTGAAAGGTTCTTCATGCAGACTTTTGATTTGAACATTGATGCGTGCTAGCTGCAAGTGCTAGTTCATTCTTCTATGGCTTCTTCTGATGAAAACCGGACACCCAGTGCTCGTGACTTAAGGCATGTCTTGAGCAGTTCACATCTTTCATATGCTTCTTCATTTTTGATTCACTTCTTTTTTTTCTTTTTTTTTCTGTATTATGGATTGAGACTTCTTCTTTTGGTCATCTCGAACCTCGTGTCTTGAGGTAAAATCTGCTTAGACACCAAAATAAAAATAAACGAACGAAATTTTTCTGCCCTGGTTTCACTAGGAAAATTTCGTGAGTTGTTTGTAGCAAAAACTCTAAACTACCTCGTTATTGAGAGCAATAAAAGGTCGGGAATAGTGTACCCCGAAAGTAACATGTTTTTTTTTTTTTGGGATGGTTTTTCCTTATTGTCAAGATGATGTCTCAACTACGGATTGGTGTAACTTATGTTGGGAAAATGTGGACAAAGAATGGAATACCCTATATTGGCAAAGATATCAGAGAGTGGTGTAACCTGCATTTAAGATCAAATCAAATAGGGAGTGGATACCCTACGTTGAAAAAGGATACTAGGGAGTGGAGACCCTATGTCTTAACTAGGGAATGGAGACCCTATGTTGGAAAACGAGACTAGGGAGTGGAGACCCTATGTCTAAAATAAAATCAACTAGGGAGTGGAAACCCTATGTTGGAAAAGCGACTAGAGAGTGGAGACCCTATGTAAAAAAAATATAATAAAATCAACTAAGGAATGGAGACCCTATGTTGGAAAATGAGACTATTGAATTGTCTGCCTATGCTAAAATGAACCACGAAAGATTTTTTTTCTTTTTTGTTTTTTTTTTTTTTGTTGAGAAAAATCAATTTCATTTTTTTTTTGAGAAAATCATTTTTCTAAACAAATTGCCCCAACGCTTATTTTCTGAGGCATGAACAAATTACCCCTTTTTTTAAATCCAGATTTCCTCTTCTTTTTTTTAATTATCCTAGGAGAAAATTCATCAGACTAGTTATTTATTTTTTTTTTTATTATTATCCTATGAGAAAATTCATCAAACTAGGTTTTTATCTTAGGAGAAAATTCATCGGACTAAGACATTTATCCTAGGAGAAAATTCATCAGACTAGGTCCTTTTGTTTTTTTTTGTTATTTTAGGAGAAGATTCATCAGACTAAGATTTTGATCCTAGGAGAAGGTTCATCAAACTAGGTGTTTTAAAATGTAAAACGTGAAATAAGTTGCTATTTATTGTCGCTACTCGTTAACTTGCCTATGATATCCATGCTTAGAGTCACCCTTGATTATACTAAATTGACCTCTAGAAAGTGTCAAATTCGACCTGTCATCACTACCTCTTCGAGGTTAGGCGGGATACTTACTGAGTACATGTTGTTTTCGTACTCATGCTACACTTGATGTGTATTTTGTTGCACAGGTACCTTCATAGAAATATGGCTGACTCGGAGACGACCCGCAGTCGGCAGAGTCTTCCTCTATGTATTGCACTTTCATTTTTATTCCTTTTCCAATTTGTATTTCGGACAAGCTTTGTAGAAATTGTAAAATTCTTAAAATTGCTCATGTACTTGTGTCACCGGGTTCTGGGGTGTGTTTGGGATTTAATTTAATAAATGGAGTGGTGTACCTGTCGTATTTATTTAATAAATTTTTATTCGCTATTATGACTTGTAAGTAAAAGGTAACAATTTCAAAAAAAAAAATGTTAAAGCATGAATTTGTTTCAACTAATTAATGATTGGCTTGCCTGACGGTAGTGTCCGGCGCCATCACAACCTTAATAGATTTTGGGTCGTGACAACATGGTATCAGAGCACTAGGTTCCCTTAGGTTTCACGAGTCATGAGCAAGTCTAGTAGAGTCTTGCGGATCGGTATAGAGACGTCTGTACTTATCTTCAAGAGGCTACAGTGCTGTTAGGAGTACTTCCTTTCTTGATTCCTCATCGTGCGATTCGATTCCTTTGAGGCTTATGCCTATGTTCTTCCTACTCAATCTTATACGTCGTGAAGCGCTTGCTATGAAAAGTGGATTTGAGGAATTGAAATGGTGCTACGGATATGGTGCGAGATGTTTTCCATGTGTAGTTTGTTGGGGATGTTGTTGTTGCCAGTAGAAGAATATTATGTTGTTTTAGTTCGGTTTTAGTTCGGTTGTTGTGAGAAGTGTCAGGCGGAGGCTAAATTTCTAAAAGGCCAGGCATAAGAAAAGAAGTCAGGTAGTTCTTAAAGGAATGAGGTTAACCAAAGTGGGAGAGCGACAACATAGTGGTGAATTAGAAGATATTGTAGTGCTTTTAGTAGATGTCCATGAAGGGCAGAAGGACTGGTAAAGTTGGTGAATGAGAACAGTCTTAGGATGGGGTATTGATATTGTAGAGAGTGTGCAGTACAACTTTGTTGGAAGGTGTCAGTTGGTAATTTCCACATGTGGGTTATCTCTTGTGGGCAGGTTAGCGGTCGTGTAGTTGGCCAATTTCTGCAAGGAATTCTAGTGGTTATTCGATGGGAGGCCGAATATGTGAATGATGATAGGGAACTTGAGTATTTAGGGAATGCCAACAGAAGAATTTAGAAGGATTTCGGTGGGGTCCAGAGTGGTGCAAGGAGTAGCTTCGGGCTAAGTGGGAGAGTCCCATCGCCTGCAATTGGGTTGCAGGATTATCTTCTCATGGGGTTATGGATTATCGGTGTATTGGCAAGTTATTGCAGCTAATGGGAAAGGATTAAAATGGTAATTATGCATGGGATTTGTTAAATGTGTTTAAAAGTTGGCCCTATTGGACCAGGGTTAGGATTTGGAAGATTAAGAATTTATGCTTAAGGCACAAGTGAGTTGTTAAGGTAGTGACTCAGTCACGTGCTTCATTGAAATGGTGTTCGTGTGCTAGAAGAGCCTTGGAGTTGATTGTATCCGGGGCCAAGTCAGAGTGGGTGACTCTCAATAGCGGTCCTAGCAAACTCGAAGGTTAAGAATGCGGTGTTTAAGGGTTTCAGGCAGCAATATGATTAATAATCGAGCTTTTGCAGTATAATTTTTGAGAAAGAGAAAATGGTTGGAGTGTTTTATGACATTTATCAGCGTGCAGGATAGTGTTTGGGGAGTGAGAGAAGTAAACTTCGGGGTGTAGAAATATTTTTAGAAGGGTATGAGATGAATTTTGGGATTGAGATAGCATGGTCTCGTGAGTCAAGGCCACTCAGGATGAATGAGGATTGATTTTGTTATGAGTTGAATGTGGTTACTATAGTTTCTGAGGCGATTAAAGATGATTAAAAGAAGATAGATTAGTTAGCCATGGTTGGAATGGCACATGTGCGACAGTGATCAGTTCCTTCAATGTGGTTAAGTTATGCATGTGGTTTGTGCCGGCGTGTGCGAGGCTTGTCGGCCGACGTAATGCATTTATTTGGAAAGATTCAAGTATTATGGCTTGTCAGGTGTAGGCGGATCCCGGAAGGATCATGGGGGTATAGACTATTCCCTGAGGATTTTCCTGTTTTGTGATTATGATAATTCACCCGTGTGTTATTGGGGGTTTCTATGTGAAGGGGTGTTCACCCTATTAGTGGTTCAAGAGTTATGATGGAATTCCTGCGCTATATCATATTGGCATGCAGGTGCAGTAAGTAGTATGTAATTGGAAGTAAGGATCAAGATTGCGGTTCGGTGTTGACAAGGATGTCATGAGATCAGGTGAGCAAGAAGAAGGGATTTGACTGTCTAGAGTAAGCTGGTGTTGTCTCCAGTATCACCTAAGATCGGTGTTTGGTGAAAGAGGCTTTGTATCCTGGTCATGTGTTCTTGATGTGTTTTGCAGTATTAATGTGGTCCGTGGTATGGATGTGAAGACTTGTTACCTCGTGGTAAATGTCGTGGGAGCATGACCACGGGAAGATCGTATGAGTGTGACATGTAGTCACGTAATGGATTGAAGATTTAGACTGAGTAAAAGGAACTGTAATATTGCTTATGTGAGAATTTATGCTTGGGAGGCGTTCAGTTCATTGGGTGTGGATTGTGGGGTGTTTGTGCCGGCTATGATGGTTGTTCTTGCGTGTTATGAGAAGAAGTGAGTTATTATGGACCCAGGTATCAGCCTAGTTCAGTGCGAGCAGAATCATCTTGAAGTGTGTGAATGGTTTTAAACAGGATTATGGGCTTCATGTGAGGCAGATGTGTTCCTTTCAGTATAGCGCTCCTCAAGGAGGGGTGCTGGAATATCGGATGGTGTTCCGTCTTCGTTCATTTCATGTAAGGTTATTATTGTGTTGTCTGAGTTGTGAAACGGCTTGAGAAATTCCTATGTGTTAAGATTCAGCGTAGTGATGATGTTATGTGAGCAGGAGGGCTCTTGAGATTTAAGAGTATATATATATATATCGCATCTCAGTTGTGCTTAATCTTTGTAGCATATGGCTCTATCAGTCTCCCCAAGATGGTATTATGCACTTTGCGTGCTTATGACCGGTATTCAGTAATTTGTAATGGTAAGCAATTCAGCTCCATGTATATCTCCTTATGTGAATTTTATGATGGGATCGAGTGACACGCCGCCACGGGTATGTTATTTGGATTGGGTTGCACGCCGCAACAGGGTGATGTTGAGTGAGGTTCCTATATTTATTTTTCTTGTGTTTTGCTTCCTCTTTTCTACGGAAATCCATGTTAGTTGCGTGAGTTGAGTAGTCCCTTCCTGAGTCATTTCCTTATGTATCATGTTCGAATTGTGGCCTATTGGCGCCTTGTGGCATTGTGTGAGACTGTTGGTCATGTATGGGCGATTGGTTGTCTGAACAGCTCATACTGGGTGAGACGAGGCTATTGGATCAGGGATTAGTGTGATAATATTTTGTGAAGTATGGTAAAGAACAAAGGCCAGTATTAGTGTAGTAATGAGATGATGATTTTAGTCAAAATAGCAATTTCTACACATCTCCTCCGTTGTGGTGGTATCGTCAGCATTATAGCAGGATGTATATGTATATCAGTAGATGTGTTGGGAGCATCAGATTAGTGGAATTTTGTCTATTAAGGTTCATGGAATTTCATTGTGGTTAGATGGTGAATTATGCGGTGCATGGTGCTAACTTAGCAAAGGTACGCAGTCGTGTTTTGGTGCCTCGTGTGGTAGTTTACACGGTGTTTATATATTGGAAACATGCCTGGCAGAGAAATTCAGGTGTTGAAACTAGGTTCTGAGTTTATTGTATGGATAAAAGAGGATATCTTCAGATTTGATAAAGCTAATGTTCTCAACTAGGTTGTGGTAGCACGGTCAGGTGCACGAGGTGTTAAACAGCGATTTGAGATAACTCCAGAGCAGTTCTTGGCACGTTCGAGGACGAACGTATGTTTAAGTGGGAGAGAATGTAACGACCCGACCGGTCGTCTTGAGCTCTTGCACATCGTTCAGCGGTTTGAAGTCATGAGCAACTTTGTTTCAGGTATTATGACTTGTAGGTGTGGTCGGAATTGAATTTCGGGAAGTTCGGAGTCAAATTGGAAAGAAAATTCTCATTTTAGAAGCCTTAAGTTGGAAGAATCGACTAAGACTGGAATTTGGAGTAAACAACCTTGGAATCAGAATCTGTAGGTTCCATCAGGTTCGTATGATGATTTCGTACTGGGGCGTATGTCCGAATCAGGTTTTGGATAACCCAGGAGCGTTTTGGCGTATATTGTGGAAATTAGCATTTTAGATGGAATTTCATAGGTCTGGGTTAAAGTGCATTTCGGTGTTATTGATGTCCGTTTGGGATTCCGGATCTGGGAATAGCTCCGTATGGTGATTTTGGAGTTGGGAGGGCGATCAGAAGTGAATTCGGAGGTCCGTAGGTCATTTTGAAGTCATTTGGCTAAAGATAGAAATTTGAAGGTTTTTTAGAGGTTTGACTGAGAGTTTGACTTTTTGATATCGGGGTCGGATTCCAATTCTGAAAGTTGGAGCAGGTCCAAAAGGTCAAATATGAATTATGTGCAAAATTTGGGGTCAATTGGACGTGATTTGATAGGTTTCGGCATCGGATGTAGAAGTTT